>VMDR010016593.1:0-21012 GCA_007922815.1 Macrotus californicus
AAATGTGAAGCAAATTTGTATTAACATCTCAGGCACTTCCTTGTTGTCGAAGTAGTTTTGCTTGTAGCTAAAGTACATTTAGCTCCACCTCACCACCTGCCTAGTGTTTATCAATAATAGTAGGACTGCCTACCTACCAAGTGCAAAATGAAGTATTCGAAGGTCAAGTTGAATGAGAAAATACACTAGGGGAACAACAACAACAAAAAGACAGAATTATCTTCTAGAGGGTAGTACAGGCTTCTCCTGCTAGGTGAGTGTGTTCTAGGAACTCATCTGCCTCAGTGTTCAGCTGGCATTGTTGTGAGAGGCTGTGTTAGGCTTCAGTGACATTTTTTTTGAAGACTCAACACATTTTCCCATTTCATGATGGGTGATTTATGAGCACACCTGCCCACACTGTGCTGAGTGTTCAGCAGTATTTGACCAAAAATGGCATGACCCCCATGCCCTACCCTCGCTATTCACCTGATATCAGTGACTTTTTTGTTTGTTTGTTTCCCTGGATGAATAGAGTCCTCAAAGGGAAACGTTTTGCCAATGTGGAAGAGGTGAAACAGAAAATGGCAGAAGCATTAAAACGCTTCAAAATTGACGAGTTCAAAAACTGTTTTGAGCAGTGGAAAAAAAACATCTTGATAGGGGTATTGCATCAAATGGAAAGTACTTTGAAAGTGACTGAAGGTTAAGCATGTACAAATAAATACACAATTTTTTAAATAAATAAATTCAATTTTTTTGGTGCCCCCCTCATATTTCCAAGCTTAATGCGATGTTTGAAGCTGGTATGTGATATTCTCTACTTTTCCCTGAAATGCCAAGTTAGCAACCCACGGTGCTGTCATGTGACATCTATGTGATAGTGTTATCTGACTAGTAAGAATGTGGAGACAGAACATAGGTAAGCATTAGTAATGTCAGGCTTGCCCTTTAGGAAGCACAGGTAAAACTACTACCAAGGAAAAGATGAAGCCAGGGCAGCAACTAGGAAAAACATGTGCATAAAACTGTAAAAGAAAATATTCAATGACATGATGATTGCTTTGTAAGTAATTGGATAAATTTTGAAAATAAATGTAGACTTCCTGGGACTTTTGAGAATGTGGTGAAACAACAGAGTGGAATAAGAACGTCTTGGCAAGCTTTGGAGGGAGTGTGGGGAGTGGGGTCGAGGTGGGGGTGGGGAGGTGTAGTTCAACGTGTGTGTTACTTATTGGTTTAGATTTCTCCACAGGTCTTGCCATCGTTTTAGGTTATACTTATTATGTATCACTTGAGACAATTTCAACAGTTATTATGATCATCAATTAAATTTAGAAGTATAATTTGGGGCAATAATATAAAAAGTGTTGTTTACTTTTGTTTTAAAGATTTTTTTTTTGGCCCTGGCTGGTGTTGCTCAGTGGATTAAGTGTCAGCCTGAGAACCAAAGGGTCACTGGTTTAATTTCCAGTCAGGGCACACGCCTGAGTTGCGGGCAAGATCCCCAGTAGGGAGTGTACGAGAGGCAACCACACACTGATGTTTCTCTCCCTCTCTTTCTCCCTCCCTTCCCTTCTCTTTCTAAAAATAAATAACATCTTAAAAAAAGATTTCTCAATAAAAAACTTCTGATAAAGTGGAATCTTTAGGCTGTTGAGAGCTTACAGAAAATAGTCAACCACTTAAATGAAGAGAAAAACCCCAGCAATAACATAGTAAGAAAGCAAAGTCAATTAAAATTCCTGGATTCAGAGTATCATTTTCAGAAAGAACCTCAGAAAAATAAGAATCATGACTATTCCCCATCCTCCAATCCATGAAGTCTATTTGGTGTTTTTTTCACTTATTGGATTGGGGCTACTCAGTTTTGTCACCAAATTGTTCATTGTACTCAAGTAAAGTAGCATGTTTTCTAGCTAATGGTTTGTGTTTGTTTTTCATCCGACTTTGCTATATGTAAATGCATTTTATATCTCACATTAGAGAGTAATGAGAAACTGTTTAAGAAGAGAAAGAAGCCCAAAGCCGTTACACTCTTTGGGTACATAAAACATACCTTATCCACTGTTGTGCTTTCTGCCTTTTCCCTCTCCTTGATTACCATTACCCACAGTCCGAAAATATTAAAATGAAAATTCCAGAAATAAAGAATTCGGAAGGTTTACGTTGTACGCCATTCTGAGCAGCACGATGAAATCTCGCGAGTTCCCCCGCCGCACCCAGGTGGCGTGACCCACCCTTGTCTAGCATCTTTACGCTGTGGGCGCAGCCCCATCGTCTGTCGCTGTATCACGGTGCTTGTGTTCAGGTCACCCTTGTTTTACTTACTAATGGACCTAAATTATAAGACTAGTGATGCTGGCAGTTCGGACATGCCAAAAAGAAGCTGTAAAGTCCTTCCTTCGGTAAAAAGGTGAGTGCGGTGCAATGAGATATTTTGAGACACATACAGAGAGAAAGACCACATTCTCGTAACTTTTATTACAGTATATTGTTATAATTGCTCTATTTTATTATTAGCTGCTGTTGTTAATCTCTCACGGTGCCAAATTTAAAAATTGAACTTTATCATAGGTGTGCTTCTATAGGAAAAGACAAAATATAGAGAGTTTGGTCTCTCTGTGGTTTCAGGCATCCACTGGCAGTCCTCAAATGTGTGGTCCAAGGGTAAAGAGAGACTACTGTGCTTGTTAGAAAATCCATCTGCATTCCTGAGCCAGATCTTGAAGCTACCTTGACTACTGAAACATCTGAAAACAAAATTTCTGGTATCAAAATCTGTAACCCACTTAAATACTGGCTCTTTAAATTTTTTTTTATTGTAGTTAACCCACATACTGCTTATTTTGCTCATTCTCCCATTTGTGTTTGCCCATTTTCTTTTCTCCATGAACTCTCTTCTTTTCATTATTGAATGGTTATTTGGAATTTCATCTACATCAAGACTTTAAGTTTTTAACATATTAATCCAGACACAAAATTATCCTTGGGTAAATATTTGAAATCATGAATGATGGTAATTTGGCAATAAACTCTAAAACAGAAATTGAGTATTTCACATCTCAGTGGTTTCTGAATTTTATGTTCTGTTACAAATGTCAACAACACGAAGTGAAGATTAAACTCTTTCAGTCTTGCGGGCAATTGGACCTGGTGTCTGGTCCTTGTGATGCCTCTGGTGTGGTCATTTTAACCTTGCTGGGCCTCTTACTTTAAGATTAATGTAACAGGAATTGATGTGGTGGCACTCTTTATTCTCATTATCACACTGTATGATTCTATTTAAGACTAATTTCTCTCTCAGTAATCTTAGGTTTTTTTTTAATCTCAAACTTTTTTTTCTTAGATCCTTTTTGCTTTGGAGGATAGGAGAGGTGCAGTTGGTCTGTTTTGGGTACCCAGGGGTGGGAGTGGGGAAAAAGAAAAAGATGGAACCCACTGAGGGTAAACTCTTCTTGGTCCACAGTTTTGCCCAGGGCTCTGTGTGAGTGATACCCGTGGGAAAGAAACTTGAGGAAGTAGAATAATGGAACCACAGGAATGTTACAATGATTCTGCTTTTCTTTTGTCATAATAAAAACTTTTCTTGCTACAAGCAGTGTGCCGAACCATATTGGAGCCAGAGACAAAAGGAAAAATCAGTAATACTAAGCCTACGTTCAATTAAATTTTTGATCTGTTGTTCATCATGTATAGTTCTGCACTACTTTATGTATTGTTAAAAATATTAAGATATTATTCATCTTGGTTACCGAGATTGTTTTGGAACCCACTAAATTTTTTGCGCAAGGAGAGTAACCTGACTTGCTCTACCCTCCATAAAAACATTGTGTGATCCCCGTCTGCCTCTTTTGCGCCCTCTAGTGGGGTTCTTGCTCTGAGGGCTTCAAACATCAATCAGTTTGAAACTCCCCTGCTTGGGGCCCTTAATGGACCCAAAAGATGTATGGAGTGTAATTTTCAACAATGCCATCATTTGGTTGTAATCATGTGAAGTTCACATTTCTATTAACCATTAAAGTGTATACTTAGTGAAATTATTCCCAAAATTTTAAAAGAAAAGATTAATGCAGAAGAAATTCTTTCTATGGGCAAAGCAAAACCACACCAGTAAATGAGACAATCAATCTGCCAGAAGCAGGAAGAACAGCCTGCAATTGCTCTGGGAAATGACATGGGAACACTTGTTAAAGGAAGAAAAAGGCTGGAAAGCGTAACCGCAATCTGGTGAGGTGGAAGGGTCTGGGTGTTTAGGGGCACGGAGAACAACTCGCAAAGTAGGGTGACTAATAACAGGCCTTGGGGTGTTTCCTTCCATCCAACCAAAATAATGCTTTTCCACAGCCCTAGCTTGGAAAATGGAAATAATAGGGGCTAGTGAACCAAAAGGAGAAATATGTACTTAATTACACGTTTATGTAATAGGAAAAAATAAAATAAAACCATTGCTAAAATGAGGACCATTTTACAGTCCATTTATAAGAGTCGGTGGGAGAGACAAGATTATACAGGCTTGCTTCTTGAGATACAAGCCAGTGCCTTATTCCTTCCTTCTCTTTGGGGCTATTCTTAGACTTTAAAAAACATTACTTAAAAAAAGGAAAAAAAAAAAAACTGCTGGTGGGAATGTAAATGGTGCAACTGCTGTGGAAAACACTTTGGTGGTCCCACAGAAAGTTGTACAGAATTACCGTATGACCAAGCAATACTACTTCTAGGTAGAAATCCAAATGAACTGAATACAGGGACTCAAACAGATGCATGTGCACCAGTGTTTATTCCAGCATTATTCACAATAGCCAAAAACAAAACAAAACAAAACTCAAATGTCCATCAGCAGATGGAAGGATAAACAAAATGTGATATATTTATACAATAGACTATTATTCATCCATGAAAAAGAATGAAGTTCTGACACACACAACAGCATGGATAAACCTTAAAAACATTATAGTAAACAAAATAAGCTAGACACAAAGGACACATATCATTATGATTCCACTTGTGTCAAATAGACAGGTTGGGGCAAAGGTAGGTTTACAATTGTTCATATGGACGACAATACAATAATTAACAAATAATAACACAAGAATACTGTAAATCTACTTTTGCCTCTCCCTGTATAGAGTTGACAAATTCACCAGCAGCAGGTAGAGTAGAGGTTACCGGAGGGTGAGGAAGGAGGAAATGGGGAGTTATTACTTAATGAGTACAGTTTCCAGTTATGGCAATGAAAAGCTTTGGAAGTAGATGATTGTATATTGTGTATTGCATTTAATGCCACTGAATTATACACCTCTGAATGATTAAAATGACAAATTTTATATATTATTACAATAAAAAGAAAAAGCAATAAAAACAAGAAAGGAAAAATAGAAAAGCATAGGTTTGTGTGAAATATAATATTTCTGCATGTTATCCAACCTAAGCCAGTTCTTGCATTTGATAGCCATATTATTAACTGGATTTGACCGACTCAACCCAGTTGTTTGGGAGCAGAAGACCAACCTTCTACAAGAAAAATTTTCAGGAGTAAAAGAGGTCCTAAAGATAGAAAATATCACCCAAACTATCAAACAGAGACAGTATGAGTTAAAGCACACATGGCCCATTTTGGCTTCCCAAAGCCCTTCAATTAGGGCTAGGTTACACCCTGATGACACCTCCTGTTCTTCCCTCAGCTAACCAATGGCAGCATCTCCTTGGAAGGGTGGTTGGTGGCCCCTAACTCCCCTCCCACAGCTGTTCTCTAATGTTTTTAGAGAGTTTTTATTCATGGTGCTAGTGGTCAAGGGGCTGAGGTTGGGGAAATATGGTGCTCCGTAGCTCTTTCAAATTAAAAATAGCTGGTGTCTTTTTGGCCCAGTTTTGAAAAATGTGCGACTCTAAATGGCTGGCGACATTAGAGTGTAGAATGTGAAACGTTTTTGCTCTGAGTTTTCTGTGTGGCAGATTATGCTTTTTTAAAAATCTAATTTAAATTTAATACACATTTATATGCAATGAGAATATCTGAGTGCTACATAGGAAACTCTGCTTATCTTTCCATTAAATCCAGGTTCTCCATATTGACCATTTGTTAGCCTTCTAAAATTATTATAAATATTTAAAAGTATTATAGCTTCATTAAAATACCTATATTCCTATTTCAGAGTGGACTTTCTAGGTGGTAGTCTGCCCAGGTTTCCCTGAATTCTCAGCTGCTGTATGTGCTTGACTACTTCATTCAGATTTGGAAACCTAAGGAAGAACTGGTGTTGGAAAATTTCATTCCCATTGAACCGTACTTTTATAATTTTCTCTTCAAAATTTTCCTTATTATTTTTAGCCCTTGTTATTTTTTAGCTTTTTGCCAAATCCCTGTTTTTCTTTTCTTTTTTTTTTCCCCTTTGACTGCTTCCTGCTCTTTATGCTCAGAAAGGGTAAGGGGGATTTTATTACTCACTGAGTCATTTATATGCTACATGTACAAGGTCCTCAACTCTGGCGTAAGAACATGCTGGTGGTTATGTAGGTGAATGTGTAACTACCTGTATATGTACGTGTAGACATGCATCTCTATTCACTTACGATGAACAGGAGCCAGAAAAAATAAAAGTGGGGTGGTCTGTTTGAGGTAGGTGCCACTTGAAACCAAGCAACTGCATGTATAGTGCTGACATCTATACTTGCATATAAATAATGATCTAATAATGCACCTTTTATAAAGACATTTATTTTGGGTACATTTGAAAGGATCATAAACACATGTATTAATCTCTAGAGTTGTTATTTTCAGAAGTTTCAAGTGTTTTATTATTTTGAATGCCTTAGAACTCCTACTTTTGGTGTGATGGGTCTGGAATTGAGAATGTACCTCCACATCTAACATAACCAGGTTCAACTTCCAGGAGTCCCTGGAAATGGGTTTGTGTGTATATTTGCTTCAGAAGCCCATTCAGCTACCAGAGTTGTGTCTCAAGAGTATGGTTGCTGATGTTGAAGGCTCAAATAATTTCACTTCTAAGTGGCACTTTATGGCCAAAGAGAGCTGTTGTTAAAGGGATGAATTCATGAGGAAATTATATTTAAAATGGTCTGTATGGTTTCACTGGAGGGAGAGTGGGGGTTGAAGAAGTCTCCCTTATTCTATCAATGAGATGAGAATTTTTGGCCTGAGGATGAGAAATAGCTGAAATACAAGTAGCTGAAAGCAAAATTCTGAAGAATGTTCCAGATTGCCAAGAGTCATCAGAGAGGGGTCAAATGAACCTGCTGTCTCTGGACCCCGAGGGCCTCGACTGTGAGTTTCTGCAGAGACCCCTGACCCTCCTGTTCTTGTCAGCTAGCCCCCCAGCTCTGACAGTTCGTGCTTATGCTTCCTTTGGTTTCGTCTGCCTATCATCCGTCCCCACTTCTGCCGGAGCTTACTTTTTCTTTTGGTGGATGACCCCTGCCCTGCTGAACTCAGTATCAGTGTGACTGCCAGGCAAGGTGCCCATCAAACTCCTGTCTGAAGGGTGAGCCCCAACTCAAGACTGTGTTCTTTCTCCCCGGTTTGAGTTTTGTCCCTAGGGACGCGGGACAAACGAGTCGGACTAGAACCTGTTCTTCATGGCGCAGAGCTGGTGGTTGTGGTGGCTCTGGGGGAATTGTCTGTTTGCTCCTAAATTCCCAGAGCTGCCTGGGTTTTAGTTCTTTTTCTAAAAATCTTTTTGTTCCTTGCCTTTTTAAAAATTTTAGCTGTAATCTCTTTATGGTAAGACATTCTATCCCCCACCCGCTTAAGCTAGCTAGAATCTCTTTCTGCTGTGCACCACTGACAAAATCTGGGTGGTAAAGGCTCTTTTCCTCTGTTTTGCGCCCAGTGTGGGCAGGTCTTCCTCTGCCCAGGCTCAGCCTGGCAAGGAGGAGCCGGGAAGGAACCTGTCAGGGCTTCCTCAGTGTAGTCACTCTTTTCTGTCCTGCTTCAAGATGAAAGTTAGGCTTCTTGCTTTTTCACTCTTCGGTTACAAAAGGTAGATGAAATGCTGTACTCAAAGCGCTTTGCCCACTTTTGTTCATTCTTAGTCTATGGCATCAGGATGCTCTGTGCTCTACCCCAATCTCAGCTGGGGAAACCCCTCCATTGCAATTTGAATGTGTTTGTGCTGCAGTGACCTGCCTGGTTCCTTTAAGAAAGCAAGGGTAGGGTCACATGGACAGGTACCATCTCACCTATGCACACACATACCCTTCTCTGCCCTTCTCTTCTCTTTGCCCCTCTAACGTAGAAGGGGAAGAGCTGAACCCCTTCCTCAGATAAAAGACAGATACTAGAGAATAGAGAAACACCAGTAATTACAGTGTTGAATACACTCATACTATTGGGTTGGCCAAACAGTCCATTCCTTTTTGTCTGTATGATGGCTCTCATTGCGCTTAGTTGTCTTTAACTTCATTCAAAACAATTTTGTTAGATTGTATTGTGACAGCTGTCACATCATCATACATTTAAATAAAAACTTATCAAAACTGGTGAATTTTTGTGCAGCCATTTTAATATTGAAGATGTGCATTTTTGGCATATTATGCTTTATTATTTTAAGAAAGGTAAGAACAATCTAACAATAGCCAGAGGGGAGGGTGGAGGGAACAGTGTGGGGAAGGGTTTGTAGGAACCACTATAAAGGACACATGGATATAACTAAGGGGGGAGTTTGGATTGGCTGGGGTCGGGGGGAATGGTGGGAGAGAAATGCAGACAACTGTAATTAAACAGCAATAAAGTAATTAAAAAGAAGAAAGGGAAAAATGCAACTGAAACACCAAAAAAAAAATATTTGTGCAGTGTATGGAGAAGGTGCTGTGACTGATAGAATGTGTCAAAAGTGGTTTGCGAAGTTTCTTGGTACTATTGACATTTTGGCCAGATAGTTTTTTGCCATGGGGCTGTCTTATGCACGGGAAGATGTTTAGAAGCACCCCTGGTCTCGACCCACTAGAAGCTAATAGCGGGAGATTGCCAGCATACTCAAAATATCCAAATCAAGGTTATTGGTGAAAATGAAAAATGTGTCTTTTGTTTTACAGACAAAATGTAACAGACTTTTTGGCCAAGCCAATACTTATTCTGGGAATGCTCACACTTTTAGCATACAAACTCCTCAGAATTACATATGTGTTTTCTGTTCAGTGTAATTTCAACAATCATGTAATATTACAAACACCAATAGAATATTTGTGCTTTCATGAAAGTAAGGTCCTGCTCTTATGCAAATATTAATGAAGTAGTTTAGAAAACACAAGGAAGTAACAAAGAAAATATGACTGTGGGCAGATGGTTTCTAAAATTATACATTTTTTTGTGAAGCATTAGTTGTTCTAAAAGCATTAGTGCTGATCTTTCTTTTAGAATGTGGGTGTATAATTTAAGGTAAACACTTCCATTGCATAATGCAAAGTTTACTTTGCCAAGTACTTAATTTATAATGGCTCCTTTTCTCTTAAAATATTTCCTCAAATAATTTTTAGCTCCTGTTTTCTCTATCCCATTACTGTAATTGATTTTTAGATCACAATGATATGGTGATGTTTAAAAGTCAATTTGATGTCCGAGCTGACCTCTGAATTGATTCCTACTCTCAACTGATCAGTCCATCTGGCTGGTCACCCACACTAATGGTCAGCAGTGAGGATTTGCCCCACCAAACTGCATAGAGATGTGGCCGCTACAGAGAAGACAGTCCTTCTCTCCTCATCCTAAGTGTCCCTCCTAAAAGTAATTCCTTGATGGAAAAATCACTCCTTTCCTTGCCAAAGTTGTTTTTCATGTGAGGTTCTGTAAGCTGGGATTCTTTGTTAGAGCCTCCGTTATTTTTATTGTTTACATATAGAACATTAATTTCTCTTCCCCAGGTGTCCTCTCTTAAAATATTCGGTTGGTTTTGACTACTTTCTTAATTTAATAAATGCACCCCCCCTGTGGCAGAGCTCTTCTTGCTCCCTCTTAGGTAGATTTCAAGTGCACAGAGAAAGTCTGTGGTCTGTTTTAACACTGAGGCCAAGAGAAACGTGGATCTGGAATTCACGTGCCTCTAGTTTTGCTGTCAAAGGTTGAGAGTGGACTTTAAAGAAGAGTTAGTTATCCATCTCCTTGTGTGCGTGTAATTTTATTCTATTGGCTTCAATTTAGGTCTAGACTATGCTGTCCCCACTTTTACTTAAAACGCTCCATTGTTTTGATGAGAATACCATGTGGCACAGGATAAGAAGTCTGCTGAAGTTGGGGCCTTGCATCTATCTCTTCCTCTTCATCCACCAGATTATTATTCTGTCATGTTACAAAATTAGGTGAGTCTGATGAGACCTGTTCCTTACAGGTCATGCATTGTAATGCCTTTGAGGTGACTGCGAATTTATTGTGCACTGACTACTTTTGGCAATTTTCTAGCAATGCTCATAGATTTGAAATGTTCAGAATACTTCCTTTTTCAAATATAACTACTGTATTTACCCTATCCCTGCTTTTTAAAAATGGAAAAATATTACAAATGTACAGAAAAACATAGATTATTGTAACAAAAATATTATTCCATTTTTAACCACATAACAATTTTAAAATCCATTCTCCTGTTGATTTGCATGTGGTAATTTTCAATATTTTGCTGACGTAAATATCAGTACAAAGAACGTTGCATGCAGATGTCTTCGGCTACCTTCTGTAACAGTTTCTCTAGGGTCTGTGCCTAGGAGAAGAATTCTGAGATGAAAAAAATGCTTTTATTCAATTTTATTAGATACTATTAATTTTTTTCTCCAAGGTGTGGGAATTTATAATCCCATCAGCAGTCAATGAGAGTTCCTTGCTCCATATTCTTGCCAACACCTGATACTGTCACACGTTAAATTTATTGCTGAGGTGATGGGTGTGAACTGATCTCACACTGTGATTTTAATTTACATTTTCCAGGTTACTGGTTAGGATGGATATCTTTTCATTTGTTCATTAGCATTCATCTTTTTTCCTCTTTTTCTGGTCTCTTCATATTCTTTGGCCATTTTTCTGTCACACTTCTCTTTCCCCACTCTTATGTTTCAGAGTTCCTGGTAAATTCTGGATACCATCCATTGGTGGCTCTATTCATTGTTTCTATTTTGGTCCATGGCTTGCCTTTTCATGCTTAGGTGTTTTTTGTTGTACTCAAGTTTTATTCTGAAATGTAGTCGGTAGTATACATATTTTCTTTATTGTTCATACTTTTGGTGCTCTGTCTCAGAAATAATTTTTTTAGCCCTGACCAGTGTGGCTCAGTTGGTTGGGTGCCATCCCATAAACAAAAAGGTTGCTGGTTCGTTCCTGGTCAGCACACAGGCCTGGGTTGCGGGTTTGGTCCCTGGTCAGGGTTCATATAGGAGGCAACTGATTGATGTTTCTCTCTCATATAGATATTTCTCTCCTCTTTCTCCCTCCTTCCCCTCCTTCTAAAAATACACAAAATTTTTAGAACAAGAAATATATATTTTAAATTATATTTTATTGATTGTGCTATTACAGTTGTCCCAAGTTTTCCCCCTTCACCCCCCTCCACCCAGCACTGACGATTCCCTCAGGCAATCCCCACACCTTTGTTGATGTCCATGGGTCATGAGTATAAGTTCTTTGGCTACTCCTTTTCCTACACTTTATATCCCCATGGCTCTTCTGTACCTACCAGTTTGTACTTCTTAATCCTCTCACTCTTCCCCCATTCCTCTCACCCTCCTCCCATCTGGCAGACATCAAAACACTCTCTGTATCCATGATTCTGTCTCTGTTCTCATTTGCTTACTTTGTTTTTCACAATCAATTGTTGACAGATATGTATTCATTGCGATTTTATTGTTAATAATTTTGATCTTCTTTCTCTTAAATAAATCCCTTTAACATTTCATATAATAGTGGTTTGGTGGTGATGAACTCCTTTATTATTTTCTTGTTTGGGAAACTCTTTATTTGCCCTTTGATTCTAAACGATAGCTTTGCTGGGTAGAGCAGTCTTGGCTGTGGGTCCCTGCTTTTCACAATGTTGAGTATTTTGCCAATCCTTTGCAGTCTACAAAGTTTCTTTTGAGAAATCAGCTAACAGTCGTATGGGAACTCCCCTGTAGGTAACTAACTGCTTTTCTCTTGCTGCTTTTAAGGTTCTCTCTTTATCTTTAACCTTTGGCATTTTAATTGTGATGTGTCTTGGAGTGGGCCTCTTTGCGTCCATGTTTTTTTGGACTCTATGTGCTTCCTAGATTTGCATGTCTATTTCTTTCACCAAATTAGGGAAGATTTCTTTCATTATTTTTTCAAATATATTTCCAACCTCTTGCTCTTCCTCTTCTCCTTCTGATACCCCTATGGTGAGAATGTTTGGCCTCTTGAAGTTGCCCCAGAGGCTGCTTAGACTATCTTCATTTTTTTTTTGGATTTTTTAAATTAATTATTACATACATATTTGTTTTTGTTTTTATTATTTTTAAAAGATTTTATTTATTTATTTTTAGAGAGAGGGGAAGGGAGAGAGAAAGAGAGGGAGAGAAACATCAGTGTGTGATTGCCTCTCATGAGCCCCCTACTGGGGACCTGGCCTGCAACCAGCGACCCTTTGGTTTGCAGGCTGGCACTCAATTCACTGAGCCATACTGACCAGGGCTTGGATTCTTTATTCTTCTTCTTGTTTTGATTTTTTTTTTTAATTTCATAGTTATCAGACTTCCATTCAACTCAGTTTCTGACAGTCCTGAGTGATGGTTGTTCTTTATCTTAGTTGTAATTTCGATTTGGTTGTGTGAGGAGGCGAGCCATGTTTACCTATGCTGCCATCTTGACTGGAAGTCTATCCAAGAAATATTTTTCTAATCTGCAAACATAAAGGTTATCACCCTTTCTTATAAATATGTTAAATTTTTGTTTTTCACTCTTTTGGTCATTTAAGCCACAGAAATCTTTTGTAAGTGGTAGCTCAATTTATTTGTTTTCCATATGTTTAAGTAATTATCTGTCCCACAGTCATTTACTGAGTAGTCTTTTTCTGAGTTGTTTGTTCTTTTCCATTGAGCTATTTTGCCAAGATCCCATTGTCTTAATTATTAGAGTTTAGTGATGTGTTGCTTTCTTTCTACTCTGTCCAGTTAACCCAGCTTGTTCTTTGTTTCCAAAACCTCCTCAGCTTTTATTGTTCCATTGCTTTCCTAAGTAAATTTTAGATCAGTTTTTCAAGGTCCACATAAATCTCTTTTGGGATTTTAATTTATGAATTTGAGCAAAATGAAAATCTCCGTAGTTTGATCCTATCTATCGACATGATATATTTCCTCTTTATTTTTTTCCATCCTTTTCTGCCTTTCAGTATTACTGTGTAAGTTTTGTCCATATAAGCCCAACCCAATGAAAAAATTATGCCTATATATCTTTGTTTTTTGTTACTGTTATAAATGGGATTTTAAAAAATTACACTTTTCTAATTGTTGCGGGTATGTGGAAATACTGTAGACTTTATATGTAGCTCTCTTTTTCACCTCACAATTCTGTTGAACTTTATTATAGTTTGTCTATAGGTTCATTTAGAGTTCTAGAGGCTGAAAGTCAGGTTAATTACAAAGTAATGGCTTTTATGCTCATTCTCTTCCAATCCTTAACTCTTATATTTTACTGCATCACTGTGACTTCCAGGACATGACTGAATAGAATTGGTGACAGTAATATCCTCATCTGATATTTGACTTTTAAGGGAATGCTTCATCCTTCTCATTAGTAGTTATAATATTTGTTGAGTGTTTGCTGTGTGTCCTTTTTAGGTTAATGAATTTTTTTTTTTCCTATTGCTATTTTGCTAAGAGATTTTTTTTAAATTTTGTTTTTGGTAAGATAAATGTTATCTGATGCTTTCCCTCTCTCTATCTATTGAGATGATTATACAATTTCTCTCTTTTTCTTTTTAAAAATTTTTCTCTTTTAAACTAATAATGTGGTCAAAATCATAAAAATATTTTTATTACTTAGTCATTCATGCACTGCTGTTATAAATACAATGTGGCTTTTTTTTAACACACTGCTGGATTTGGATTGATATTTTGTTTGTGATTTTGTGCCCATGCTCATAAATGAGATTAATTTATAATTTCCTATTTTAAAATATTTTGTTTTTTGTTTACTTCATTAAATGAGTTGGCCACCAGCAACATCATGTCCCTTTTGAAGTGGTGAAACAATTTGTATAAGATGAGAATATCTGTTTTCTAAATATTTGGTGGAACTTCCCTCTCTCTTGTAAAGACATCTGAGCTTAGGGTTGTACTTTTTGTGATTGAACATAACCTTTTAATAACTGTTGTTACATTTATTGATGCCCCTTCATTTAAAGTTATGTGTTAAAGGGAATAATTTGTTTATGTGCATATGAAAATGCACCAATCTCTATGAAGTAACTCTAACAGGCATATATAAAATATGGAATGCCACACATATTATTTATGACAGGTATCTAATTCAGAGGCATATTTAAAAATTCTGAGGCCCTATGTAAATCCTGAACCCTTGA
The DNA here is from genome assembly GCA_007922815.1 of Macrotus californicus. NCBI lineage: Eukaryota > Metazoa > Chordata > Mammalia > Chiroptera > Phyllostomidae > Macrotus > Macrotus californicus. The sequence goes on from VMDR010016593.1 coordinate 14,511, forward strand.
GCTTTTGGATATTTTTTTAATATTCCAAATGTGTAACTGTGAATATGTTGGTAGAATGATATCAACAACTAGTATTTATTTGATATGTATTCTATGTCAGGAAGTTTGCCTATGTTTTACATTTAGTGCTTATAATGATCCTGTGGAAGAAGGCTGGCTACCCTGTTAGACATGAGTAAGCCTAGGGGCTAGATAACTCCTGCCAAATCTCATGGGTAGTAAGTGGCAGATCTGAGATTTAAACTAAAGGTGTCAGAAGGAAAGCTGGTATTCTTTTCATAATATCTTAGAATATCTCATACTGAGAAATGGATGACAAAGACTGAGAATCAATTTTGATAATAAATAATACATTTTGTTGCTGTTATTTTTTTTAAACAGAGGTGCATGCTATAGGCCTCTAGGAAAACTGAGTGTGATGCATAATTTATAATTTTCCTATTTTAAAATTCTGCTGGGGTTCCCCGTGCTGTCCAATAGCCTGTGCATTTCACAACTCCAGGGGGCACCATTCATGTGGGCCCCAAAGTGAACAGCACTTCTCTGGATTTTTGCAATATGATGGCTTTTCATAATGCAGATAGATACTTACAGCAGAAGGTCCAGCGGGTTGGCGGGGCAGGGGGCGGTGCAGAACAAAGGAACCATTCAAATGGGAATATACTTACTTTGCAATTATTAAGAGATTATCTGCATTGTTGGGCTGAGTTTTGGGGTTCTTGTCAGTATGTATAATGGGGCTTCTTAAGATTGTATTTTATAAAATGTGCTTGATATTTGCTGTTCTCAGTTTATTAATTCATGAAAAGAGGAGAAATATGTTTCAGATGAGTGTAGTTAATTAACCTTCATGTTTTTTAATTGGGCGTTTTCTGTAATAGTAAAGAAAGAAATTTAAAAAGAAAACTCTCAAGGCTTGATAATCTGATCATGAAAGAATTTTTTCAGTATAATGGAAACAGGAAGCAAATGTGTTTTACTAAGGAGTCCAGACTTTGTTTACCATTTTATTGTTTTTTCTCTGAATAAAAAGCAACTTGGAGTTTTTAGTAACTATGGATCAGTGATAAATACAGCAAACATGGCAATTTAGTCATGATGCTAGATTTGGAAATAATGAGGAGACTAGTTTTATAATATTTTATAGGCACTAGAATTAATGTAAGTTTTTTTTTTCTGAGAGTTTATTTCTGGCCCATATTATCCCATTATATTTTATGTTTTAAATGTAAAACTTTCATAATATTTCTTATTTCCCTCGACACATCCATTCTTCTGTGCTTATTTCTTCATTTTCCAGTACAATTTTATGTCCTTTACCCAAGACATATTTTTTCCTTCTGAGTCATTTCTTCACAGCAGTACCTGTTCCCCGGCTGGCTGTCAGTTCTTTTTCCTCCTCTCAAAGTCATTTCAGTCATTGTTCTTTATGCCTCTCCGAGGAATAAAAAAGGGCTGGGCTCTGAATTATTTCTCTTTGAAGCAAGGAGAATGCAGAGTGTGCTAAAAAAATCACTTTAATTTAATCAACTCCCCCAAAAGTGAATTCAGTTTTCCTCCCTATTTCCATTAAAAATTATTTGTCCTGTCATTTCAACTTTGTAACAGATTAAAGAACTTTCCAACATTTAAAATGACACCAACAGTTGGCCCTTTTCTTCATGGGCTCACCTTTAGGCAATTTAGTGTAAAAATAACGTTTCTCTCATTGTGGTCGAATCTTTGACTTCTCGAAACAAATGTGCTAATGCAGTGTTTCTAAGTGAAGAAAAGCTTTAAGTTTTTCCCACTCTTAAACTTTTAAAAAGCTCCGTATACATTCCCAGGGAAGATCCTGAAGTCTTCTTTAAGTGTAACATCCATGCTTATGGCCTCCAACTTGCACCTTCCAAAAGTTAAAATGTTGGCTCATTGACTAAGAATATGTCCCGTTAAAGCCTGCTCAGCCCTAATGTCACTTCTGTATCAGCATGTCTCACATCCATTTATGTTTTTAACAGGGCATTATGAAATCTGGTAGTAGGGATGGTTATGGAGGTGGGGCCGGTGAGGCCTGTCAGTGACATATTCCTACGGAATGACCTTGGACTCCAATGTGAGGGGAGTGGTGAAGACAGGCTAGAGTCAAAATCTGAGCTAGTCCCATCTAGCTGCATATAACTGTGAGGTGATTTTACTTGTTATTTACACAGAGTACAGACCATCACATATCTTGGGGAAAAAGCCAGAGCCACATGGGAACCTCTAGCTGTAGTAGGAAAATTAGCACATAGATCAAGGGGTCTCAGACATACCATAAACAAGTACATAAGTGTATAAGAAAATTTAACAATGTAATTAGGGTTTCTTGAGTAAAATGTTTTCTACATTGACTCCAAAGAAGACTTTACTTTCTCTTTCTGGCCAAATCTCATATAACATTGGGCTAAAGAACACAAACTTCTACTGCCTTATTCATAAAGAAATCCAAGAAGGGAAAGGATGAATGGAGTATTAGTCTTCTCCATTCTCCAGCCTGCCTTTTCTCCACGTCTTACTTATCCAGGTCTCCTTGTGAAGTCTAAAGTATATTTGTATCTAGATTTGGAGTCATAATTTTAACCTCTAGAATTTCTACTGTTCTTTCTTTCCACCTTTCCCCTTCTCCTTTCTTGGCATTTCTGCTGTATTTTACTTATTTCTCAAATTTGGTAATCTGGATAGTGTGCCTGTCTATAATTTTATTAGATTTCCCCATTTTTATTTCATACATTGGAATTATGGATTTGTGAACTTAATATACAACTCTACACAAGACCTGATACAAATATTGTTTATTTTCCCCTGGGGAATATAAGACCTCATTTATACTTGAAATTTTCAAAAGTAGTTATAACAATAGCACCTTCATGGAGCTGGTTTTAGTCTACAGGAGAGTTTAGCCTTGATCTCAGTGTAAGTTCTCTGTTTCCAGATTCAATTTGCCCTTCATCTGAGAGTTACATCACAGGGAGTCTGCATGCTACTTAGAATCCCAGGAAGCTCCAGGGGTTTGGGCAATAGACATCTATTGATTTTGAGCCAAGGACTCTAGTATTAATATGAATCAATTACTTTTTATATGTCTGCTCCATTCTTCTCACTCTGTTGACTGTATTCTTCTCCCTCCATTCTCTATATATCTTCACCTTCTGCCTTCTGCTTACTCATGATTTTGGTTAACTCATAAATTTGACTGTCACGGTTTCTTCCATTCTATATATTTCCATAAACCTTCACTGGATGTCTCTCACAGCTGCAATATTCCTCTTTTTCCAGTTTAAATTCCCTTATAGGATGATTTTTTTTTCACGTCAAAGCACATTATATATTGCTTGCTAGACTGTGGATTGACTTCTTGTGAGCCACATGATCACTTTGGTCCCATCAGCAGGTGCTGCCCTGTTTGAAAATTTTAGCTGCCATGGACCATGCAGAGGCTGGGGGCATGGGGTGTCTCCATTAGGAGGGTCTGCTGGCATGGCAGGTACTGTAATTACCAGACTGAGCCACCACAGAATCTCCAGTTTTTTCTTTGTGTATAATCCAATGATCACTGTTTTTGGAACAATGACCTAGAAGCATAAGATTTTGGAACAATGGCCTAGAAGCTCCCCAACATTTAGAAAATAAATTTATGGTCAGTAGAGTGTTGGTGTTAAGTTTATTTTACTGTATTTTAATAATTTCTTTATATTTTTATATGGTTAAGTCTCAATTACCCCGAACTATTTCCATTAATTAGGATACACCAATTCCCAACAAAAGCAATTATTTATAGATTGAGACATCTTGGAGTTTTAGAAAAAGTTTATTTCTTCCTCAGCTGTGAAATAACAGATGACAAAAAGCGGTGGTGAATTACCCCTCATGGATCTTGTGGATGCTTTTTCCCTTCAAGTTGCCAGTTACAGCCAAGTGCAATTTCTGTTGATCTGCACTCGGTTGTCAAAATGTGCTCCTGATTATATATTAGGAGGTAAAAGCTTCTGAGCAAAATGTGCGATCTATTAAGCAATGAGAAACCTTCATTAGAAATGAAGTCATGCAAATAGGAGTGATTGCACAGGAGTGGTATCTGGAATATTCTTACACCCCAGTTCAGGGATGATTCATCAGTGCATAAATAACTTGGTTTTAACATGATTCAAGTTCTAGGAGTAAATACTTTCCAAATCTTACAACTATGAAGCACTTACCGTTTTAACTTTATTTAACATTTACTGACTACTGTCATTTGTGCTACCATAGTAAGTCTAAATTGCACAGTGAGCAATCTGATTGGCTACTGAAAGAACAATGAAGAATATTGGGCTCAGGAGTGTTGGTTGTAAAATTCAGATAATTCTATAAAAAACTGAGTGCCTGTAGGTACTCTCAGATGGTCATAGTGCATTGGTTAAACACCAAAAATGTACATACAGTTGGAGCATTGGACTGGTGGGCTGGAGGGTGGTTAGAAGGGAATGACTATTAATCACCTACGGTGTACCTTGCGTTGTGCTATATGTGTCTATGAAACACCAATAACACTCACTTCACAATGACAAAGTTGGCTTACATACTGCCGAATGTCTAACCATGCTAAATGAAGGACCTGGAATTCAGTTTAGGCACGATTCTTTCGTTCATGTCCAGAGTTCATCATCTGTCGGCGACCTGCTACTGCTTTCCCTGGACCTCTCTCCGAATTCTCCTCAGTGAGCAGTGATTTCTTCAGCTGTTTAGTGATGGTTTCAGCCTTCCAGCAGGTGCCATCAGTGTGCACCGGACAGGAAGGATGAGATAGGAAAGTAACCTTTTACTTCTCACTGATCTTATATTTTAGAACAAATTTCTAGCGGCTATTCAATAGAGAGTTATCATCTACATTCTCTAGTGTTGTGCTTAAAAATAAAATTTCAGGACAATGAGGGACCTTAGGAAATCATGTGATCTAAAGCTCTCAAACTGATTTATTACCTTAGGCAATGATATTCTGCTGTAATTTGGTGGCATTCCAGGGTGAGACCAATAATATAAAAAACAAAATTTAAAAAGTAAATATATGCTTGAATATTGGGTTGGTAGATATAAAAAATAAGTAAATCAGCTTGGTCTAAGTATCATTAATAGAATACTCATCTAAACAATGTCATAATATACATTCTTTTTAAGAACACACAAAACATTTTTTGAGATAGACTATATGCTGGACTATAACACAATTCTTAGCTGCTTTTAAAAATTGAAATGATGAAGTTTGTCCTATGACCATAATTGAATTAAATAAGTTATCAATAACACAATAATCTTGAGAGTCTGGAAATATTGGGATATTAAACAATATGCTCTAAAATAACATGGGTCCAAGAAGAAAAAGTTAAGGAAATTAGAAAATAGAACTGAAGTTTTAATGAAAACAACATAACAAAATGTGTAAAATGCTGCTAAAACATGGCTTAGAGGTGTATTTATGTCTTTAAATGCTTACATTAGAAAAGAAAAAGGGTTAAATTCAGTGACCTCTGCCTCCACCATTAGAAGCTAGAAAACAAAACCCAAAGTAGAAGAAAAAATTATAATACAAGAAATTAATGAAATAAAAATCAGACAAGCATTACATAAAATTAATAAAACCAAAGACTAGTTGTTGGAAAAGACAATACAGTTGACAAAACTCTTACCAGACTGATTATAAAGAGCAAAATAAATCAGCAATATTAAGATAGAAAGAGGAGCGATTGCTACAGGTTCTATAGACGTTGAGAAGACAGTAGAGGATATTTATAATGAAATTTATGCTAATCAGAGTGACAACTTAGATGAGGTGGATAAATGCTTGAAAGACACCAATTAGCAAAATGAACTCAAAAAGAAATTGAAAATAAGAATAAATCTTTATCTACTAAGGAACTTGAATTCATAAATAGAAACCTTGCTTCAAATGAAACCTCAGTCCCAGATAGTTTTAGTGGCGAATTCTAGAAAACATATAAGAAGGAAATATTCCTAATCTTATACAAAATCTTCCAGAAAACAGAAGAGGGGGGCTAAACTCATTTTGTGAGGCCCACATTACTCTACTATATAAACCAGACATCACGAGGAAAGAAAACTACAGATCAATATCCTCTGTGAGAATAAACACCAAAATCCTTAACACAATATTAACAAATGTTTTAGAATATTTTTTAGAATCACTGAGTGGGGTTTATACCAGAAATGCTAATCCTATTTATAGCCAACCTAGCTGAATGAGACTTTTATGTTGGTATAAAACTATAAAAGCTACTAAATGTGAGTTTAAAATTGTTCACTTTTAGATATATCTATAGGTTTACTAAACTTAATAAAGTTTCACAATGCAATTTTTGTTTAATGAAGGCTAGGTTTATGTGATACAGTTCTTGGCCCTTGTTTTTTTAGAGCCTTCCCATTAACATTGGTATTGTTCTCTACTTGACAAAAGTTTTTGTAACTGAGGAGAAGAAAATGGAGGAAA
>VMDR010016594.1:0-21016 GCA_007922815.1 Macrotus californicus
TCTCCACAAGTTGATCTACAGATTCCAAGCAATTTATATCATGACCTCACTAACATTTTTGGTAGAAACTAACAAGTTGATTCTCAAATTTATATAGAAAAGCAAAAGATGCCAAAAAGGCAAAGACTCTTAAAAAGAAATGCAAACTGGAGGACACATACTCCCTGGTTTGAAGGCTTACTATAAAGCTACAGTAATCAAAACAATGTGGCGTTGGCATAATAACAGAAAACCAGACCAATGAAACATAACAGATAACCCTGAAATAGACCCACACATTTATGGCCAGTTAATTTTTTTTAAAGATTGTATTTATTTTTAGAGAGGGGAAGGGAGGGAGAAAAAGGGAGAGAAACATCAATGTGTGGTTGCCTCTGGCGCACCCCTGGGACCCTGGCCCTCAACTCAGGCACATGCCCTAGACTGGAAATTGAACCGGTGACCCTTTGGTTTGTAGGCCGGTGCTCACCAGCCAGGGCTGGCCAATTGATTTTTGACAAAAGTTTCCAAGATAACTGAATGGAGAAAGTATAACCAAAAAGAATAAAGAAAGCTGGGACAACCACATAAGCATATGGACAACAATAAATCTCAATCCTTAACTCACAGATGTGGAAATTAATTTACCATGGATCAAAGACTTAGGCATAAAAGCCAAAATTTTAAAGCTCCTAAGAGAAAACAGAATATCTCACAGCCTCAAAAGAAGCAAAGATTTCTTAGAACACAGAAAATACTAATCTTCCTCTTCCACCCCTCCCAAAAAGATAAATTTGTATTTACCAATAAAAAACTCCTGTGCATCAAATGGCACTGTTAGAGAAGTCAAAGAGTAACCCAAAGACTGGAAGAAATATTTAAAATGAATAGATATAGCTATAGATGTAATACAGATATCTGGCAAAAGACATGAAACCAGAATATATATTCTCCTACAAATCAATAACTAGAGAAACTCAATTATTAAATCGGAAAATAATAGTCCATTCACAAGATGGTAAATGAGTGGCCAGTAAACTCATGAAAAGATAATCAGCATCATTAGTCATCAGGAAAATAAAGATTGAAACCATAACGAGATGGTCTATTAGAATAAATAAAATCAGAAAGACCGCCATTGCCAAATACTGGTAAGGATGTAGAATAATTGGAAATCTCAAGCACTGTTGGTAGAAGCATAGATGGTATAATCATACTGGAAAAGAGCTTTGCCAGTTTCTGTAAATTTAAACCCATGTCACCCACGTCACCTAGCAATTGCACCCCCAAGTATTTATCGAGGAGATTAAGCCGGGAGCGACACAAAGACTGTCACGTGAATGCTCATAGTGGCTTCAGTCAAAATAATCAAAACTCCTAATAACCATCAACACGAAAATGGATAACAAATTATTGTATATGCATACAATGGAATAAAGCACTGATATGTACAACATAGGTAAATTTCAGAAATGCTTCACTGGGGGAAAAGACGGACACATAAAGGTACATAGTACATGATCTCATTCATATGAAGTCCACAAACAGCACAGTGGTTTCCTACAGAGGATGTGGGGATTATCTGTAAAGCAGCAAAAGGGAGATGTCTGAGATGACGGGAATGCCCTGCATCTTGATTGGGGTTACACAGGGTATATATTTATTAAAATCATTGAATAGTCCACACAAGTTCCATTCCTCGCACTTCATATAAATTTTTCCTTGATATAAAAAATAAACACTGAAAGAAAAATTGCTTAGAAAAGAGGATTTTTAAAAAGCCAGTTGGGTAGAGTATCAGTTAGGATCAGCTCCATTATGCTATGGTAACAAAGAGCCCCCAAGTCTTAGGGCCTTAAGTAGTCAGCCTGCTGGCCAAATATAACTGCTGCCTATTTTATAAATAACGCTTTAGCAGAATACAGTCATGCCCATTTGTTCATGTATTTTCTATGTGTAACAGTTAAGTAGTTGTGACAGAGACTATATGACCTGAAAACTAAAAGCCTAAGATAATTTCTATCTGGCCTTTTATAAACAAAGTTTGCTTTTTGACGCCTGACTTGAAACCATGAAGGTTTATTTCTCTCATGCTCCACGTTAATTAGGAGTCAGCTGGGAGCTCTGCTTCATGTCATCCTCAGAGCAGCACCTGGCTGAGGGAGCAGACTCCCTGGAATGATGCTGGCCACAATGGCAAGGGAAATGAGTAAGTTCTGAAGGATCTTACACCAGCAATTAAATGACCTGGCTCCAAAGCACCACATTACTTTTCCTTACAGCTCCTGGGTCGGAAGTATGCCCATGACCCCATCCGCACAGGGGACCAGAAAATACAACCCCACCATTTGTTTATACGTGGGCCTGGAAGTGAAGAGCTGGGATACTTGCCAAACAGCACTAACGACCACCACGATTAAACTGAGAACCAATCAGGCCAGGCGTTTATTTCCAACAAACATGCACAACCCTGCTGAAATATTGTCCTACTTGGTAGAAGTTCTAATCATAAGAATTCCAAAAGTTTCCCCTCGCCCTTCCCTTTGGCTCCCATGTCACTGGAGAGAGCAACCCAGGACTGCTTTCCATACTCGTGGATCTGGATTGCAAATCTGACTCACCATCACCTTCACATTTAATTTCCTTAATGGGGGTTGGAGTCCTCAAGAACAAGTCAAGACACTGTGACCCAGACTCTGCCAGACCTCTAAGACCCCACAGCCTCATCTCTCTCTGGCACTGGTTCAACTGTGTCATGCTGGACAGAGCTTATAACGACCCAGGCATATCATACTGTTTCTGGATGCCGTCCCCTGTTCTGGCCCTGTGGTTTCCACTGTGTGCGATACCCTCTCCTATCATTCTCACCCTTGAAGACTTAGCACAGTCATCATCTTGTCCACAGAGCTTTCCATGACCACCAATCGGAGAAGACTCTGCTGCTATGGCATCAGACCCAAACTACCCACACTGCTGCTACCACCCCAGACCCAAAGTAGATCATCAGAGCACGGAGCCCATGGGGTAAAAGAACAGCTAACTTATTTAGTACTCACCAGGTACCAAGTACCTTTCTAAGCACTTTTCATATATCATTTCATGTAGTCCTCATAACAACCTACAGGTAAGTACTAGATCATCATCACTATTTTAAAGTTGAGGACACTGAGGCATAGTTAGTTCATTGGTACAAGGTCCCACAGGTGGTGAGTGGCAGAGCTGAGATATTGCCAACAGGTTGCAAAGCAAACTCTTAGCCATTCTGCTGCCCTGCATTTCAACACTGAGAGCAGACAGGTCTATCTCCTTTGAGAGTGTAAGCAGTTCAGCAGCAAAAGTCAACATCTCATTCCTGTCTGTACCCCCAGTGCCTGGATCATAGGTATTTAAGTAATAGTAGTTACTTACAGCAGGTTCTGTTCAAATGAAATGAGACCCTGGGTCCCCCAAACAAAGCTTTCTGCTAAATAAAATCCTCTTGACTAGTGACATTTAGGAAGTGGACAGATAATTACCACATATACTTTTTCCTGGATCCCAGCCCTTTCTCCAGGGCTGCTGGCCTACTTGGAAATGGAGAGATGGGAGAGGTCCAAACTACAGATCATGAGAAAACAAGCTACTCTAAGTTGGGACAAATATCTCTCCAATCATTCAGGAACTTTTACAGAATCCTGACTGTTTGGAAATGTAAAAATTTGACTTCTCTGTTCAGAAAACAGCACAAAGCTTTCCTGAAACTTCCCCTTCCTTACATAATCAGGCTTTAAATTGTTAATAGATATAATTATGGAAGATGGCATTGTCTTGCTTGTGATTTTTCCTATCCCCCTTGGTATTTATTGATGATAAATGGCTTTATTAAAAAATAATGATAATTACCTTGTTTTGTTTTATATCAATATAGTTTCAGTTTTTCTTTATTACCAATTATGGAATTTTATGGATTGCCAAAATTTAGTTCTTTTATTGGTTTATATTCTCTTGGTGGTACAAAAGGGGGAGGAATTCACAATAATTTCATTCCTTCATTCCCTGACACTGCCCCACTACAACCTGCCCCGACTCTGTTAAGAAAGCCGTCTTTCTTAAGTACACCATCCACATGTGGCCACAGGACGCTATAATTTTCACTGCTACACAATTCCAACAATTAGCTGCATAACCCAACATTCTCAACCACAGGCCAGTGCCTCCACAAAAGGTAGTAAATGCAAGGCTCTTCCCTCACCACGTGCTTCACAGAATCAGCACCTACAGCTCAAAATGGAGGCACTTCTTGTGGGACCGGGGCTTAAAATCTACTAAATTAACTACAAGAAGATCATATGGGCAAATAGCCGGTCTCAGTGTTCTGCAGAAGAAAATTTCATTTGCTTTACTAAATACCCGCAACAATCATCACAGCCAAAGCCACCTTCCATTCCACACAGAAGATTTCATAGCTCTTGGATAGTTCCCTTCCAAAAGATGCTCCCCTTGAATCCCTTTTGAGTTCTCTCTGGTGATGCTCAGCCCTCGAAAGGCTAAGAAGACTGCACATCTCTTTGTTTATCAGTGGACCTCCACTGGGATATAGCCCAGCTCATAGTCTCTCTAAAACATAAACTGATTCAAATCAACGACCTAAATGTAAGTAGTCCAGGCTCCTTTACAAACAGTGCATTTGGCAGTGGCTTCATACGGAAGTGAAGTCCTTCTCCTTAGCATCAAGAAGAGGAACAGTGTGAGCTCTTAGTACTTGATGTGTAAGTCAGACTGCGTTAGGAGGGAGAGGAGCGTGAGGAAAAGAGCATCACAATTAGAGTCAGACCCTATCTGTCCAAACTTAGTCCATGTTCTTGGCCTCTTTCCACCTCTCTCCCTGCAAAAATAATTTTAGCAACACCTGCAACTCAGAATTGTTGCAAGGATTTAATGAGTTAAACATCTGGCACATACTTACTACTTAATATATGCTATTAGCTCTTTTCCTTTCTTCTAGATTAGCAGTTCTCAACTGAGGCAATTTTGCTCCCCAAGAAGCAGCAGTATCTGGAGAAATGTTTTGTGATCACAACTTAGAAGGGTTAGGTTACTGGCACCTCCTAGGTAGAGATCCAAGAGCTGCTAAACATCTACAATGCACAGGCCAGCCCCCCCCCCCAATGAGAATTATCCAGTCCCAAATGTTAATAGTGCCAAGATTGAGAACTCTTGTTTTAGACAAGTGTGAAATAATTATTTCCTTATGGTTGTTTATTCTCCATATAGCCTATCTCTTTAAATGAGCAAAGACTTACTGACGACCTACCATGTGCAAAGCTCTACTCTGGGCACATCCTTAACCATCTTGTGTATTTGGTTGCCTCCTGCTATTTTCCCAAAGCAATTCCCATCCTCAAATACTGTCCAACCCTATGAACATCAAGCTTTGGCTTCTCCTTTCTTCTTGATGCTGTTCTCAGTGGTCCTGAAGTCAGGCATGCTGTGTGTCAAAGCAAAGACCTGTATTAATCAACCATTCCAAATATAGCAACAGCAGTTTGAAAATCAAAGAATGGGCCTTGGGGACATCAATATTTGCATGTTCATAATAAATACTTAACTACACATCTGTGCAATGTTCAATATAGTTGGGGAAGAAAAAGAACATTTATGTTGATTTTGGTCAACTTCCACAAATCAAGCACCTGATGTGCTAAAGAAATGTAAAACTGAATAGTCATGAAGATGATTTTTAAATATATTTATAATATGCATTTGTGAATTGCAGACATGCTTGATTTACCCTGAAGTTTTTCTAAGCATCAATTAGCCTATACCTGCCCTTGCATTAGTGGAACAATTTCTCAATCTGTGCATTAACATCCATCTCTTTTTATCTCATACTCACCTCTACAACTCATAGTGACCCTGGCTTCGACACTCAAGACTCAGTTTCATATTTTTATTCTCCTCCATATGTGTATGAGTACATCTCTCTGTGTGCAGAAGCCCCTAGGTACCACATATTGTGGGGTTACAATCTGCCACGCTCTAGTATAAGTGCTTTGCAGTCAGACTCTTATTTCATTGTCACAAACCACTACAGGTGTAGATGGCACCCCCTGATTTTTCAGGGGAAACAATGAAGGCTTATATAGGTAAAGTAATTGGTCCAAAGTCACACGGCTACAAATTATCAGAATGAGTGTTCACACCTTGTGCATCTGATTCCAAAATCCATGTACTTCACCACTACACTATATTAGGAAGAAACAGATCTCCATCTGGTGAGTGCTTTTTGTAAAGAGGTAAGCCGTGGGCATACCTTTTGACCCGGACAATCTACATCAAAGAATTGCTCATCCATCAATGCTCGCTCACTCATATGCAGAAATTTATACGTAAAAAGATAGATACTACTGTATAATAGTAAAAGGTGAAATGAGTAAACAACCTAAATGGGGGAAGTAGAACCATGCTGTGCAATGGGGGGATTCCATACAAAGTAGGACGACTATGGCAAAGAGGGCTTTGCTTACCCATTATCCATCCCCTTCCTCCCTAGTAACAACACTCTGATTTTATTCTGGGTGGCAATGCACCCAGCTTAAAGACCGCATTCCTCAGCCTGCTTTGCAGCCAGGGATAGTTGTGTGCTAGTAAATCTAGTAAATGGTTCACAACCAGCTCACTCTTACCAATTTCTATGGTACAAATTGTCCAACCATGGCCGACTTCAAGCTAACACATTGAAGCTCACAAAAACTTCTGAGAATGTAACAATTGCCCCTCGCAACCAAGAAAGAGCCAGCTCCAGCACATGCCTAGGGGTAAGCAATACGGTGTAAGGAAATTTGTCCTTCATTAAAAGTGTGATAGACGGTAAGCATGGGAGCATTTTCTTTTCTTCTCTCCTTCCTCTTCCTCCCTGCTTGGAGTTCAGATGACACGTCTGGAACTCGGCAGCTACTCTGAGCCATGAAGCAACATAAAAAAATGATAGTGGTGCAAAAAGACTGAAGGTACAGACAGAAGGGAGAAGTCTTGTCTCTGTTGACCTCAAGAAGCCTCCCTCTGGGCTCCTCTCTCAGGAGGAAAATAAAACTCCTATTTTAAGCCACTGTTGTTTTGGTTTTCTGTTACATGCTACTCAACTAATACAGACTTGGTTTTCACATCTCTATTACTTGTATCTTTTATAACGAAAACATTTTATGCCAGTATTATTTTCAAATAATAAAAGCAAAAAAAAGCTTAAGAGTTAAGTGGTTGGGCCCTTATAAGTATTTCCAAGTTGCCAATTCTTATGACAGTATCCATGGATCAGAGGATGGTGGTAAAGGAGACCGGGGCAAATCACAGACCTGGCACACAAATCGACAATGTGGACACGTCCCGAAAACAAAAGAGATGGACTGGAATCCAACCAAGTTCACAAAAGGTTTCACAAGTGCCAAAAAGGTTTCGGCCAAAAAAGATTCAAAGGCCTCCTGAGGTAAGCCTTGGGTGAAACACGCAACGAACAGGTGAGGGGAGAAGCACAGGATGTGCTTCCAGGCCGTTGTCTCCAATCCAGGAAAACTCCCAGGAAGGCTGCCCATGGAGAGGAAAGGCAGCAAGACTTTATTTCCTGGCTCACAGCAGGGGGCTCTTAAGGTGTCCCAGTTAAGGGTACCCTAGAGATTACAAAAAGGAAACAGAAGATAGAATATCAGTCCATGGAGCTCGGGACAGAGTACGAAAATATGGGGTCCATCAAGCTTCTGGGCCCAAATGGGGGACTGCACACAGCAATCTGGTAGCTAGGAAAGTGCTAGGGGAGAGAACAGACAGATCTAATGGGGTCTTCAGGGTTCACATGCCAACGACGGTCACGAAAATGATACTGAGAGTGACGCATTGCAAAGTCAATCACGTTGTGATTCTTCTGCCTTGTCTTACACAAAATAACTGCCAAGTCTATTTAGGACGCTTCTTTGGAGACCGTGCCAAGTCACTATGCTTCCCACGCTCCCTGTGTGCCTAAGAGAAGGGTGTGTGCCGTGGAAAAGGCACTAAGCATAGGCCCCTATTCTTGCAGATGCTGCAACCTAAAAGGAAACTGAGTTGTGCAGAGATAGAAGTACCTGGAGAACTTCCATCTGTGTTTAAGCATCAGATGTGTATTCAAACCTTAGTGGTTAAGAATTCATAGCAGGGAAGGCAAAGAGGAATATAAAAGCCACACAGAGAATATAGGTCTTCAGTCAGGCCCTAAAGAATAAATATCTTTTGAGCCAGAAAAAAATAAGAAAGAATATATCCCATACTGGAAAATGGCAAACAATGGGTGCTAAACAAATGTATTTCCAATAATCAAAGTAGTCAAGAAAAGGGAAGTGGGGAGAAGAAAATGATAATACTGGACACTCGTGGGCAATAAAGTTGAAGAGAAAAATGTGGAAATTGTTCATTCTTGTATTCATAAATTCAACAAATATTAAGTGCCTGACCACTTATTCTAGGGCCTCAAATATCAAACTTGAATACCTGGAGGCTAAGTAGGCTCCTCCTACTCGTTGGGATTGATGAAATTTCACCTTTTTCACACTGGCACAAATGGGAAGATGTTATGAAGAGAAACAGTCCAGCTATTTCTTGGCCTCAGCAGCTCATAACTGAAAAAAGGTAACAACCAACCCGGGAGTAATGAGCATGCCCCAGGGGCTAAGATACCGATTTCCCAGCATTGTACTCTCAGTGAAGTTGAGGCCCCTCTGTGCCCATCAGTGCCCCAAGGCTCCCAATACCCAGAGTGCCTTGAGTAGAGTGAGCACCCAGTAAATATTTACTCATGGATCCTGCTACTTGTTTGCAAAAACCCAAGCAGGGATAGGGCCAGGGTTGGTCAGTTGTCCCGGGTGCCAGAGAATCGAAACCTAAAGCTAAGTGTATGACATGTGTCCTCTGGGAAGTGGCGGCAGATTTTTCGCAGTGGTTGATGAAACGGAGAGCAGGGGTCAGAGATGCTTACAGCAAGAAACATGTAGTAGATATTGGTATTTAAAACAGAAAGTAGCCCTGGCTATAAGTTAATGTTTCATATCCAATAAAGAAGGCTAAATATCTATAGTTTTGATAGATTGCCATAAATGAAACATTAGAGGGGCTCTTAAACACCTTGCTTCAGACCTTCATTACATGAAATTATTCTTGAGAAGAATCTCATACCCAACGCGGCTGGATCCCATTAAGTAGCCAGTTAGATAACGTAGGCTGTGCTTTCTCTAGTAAGAACAAGATCGGGAAGGAGTCTAACAGGACAATTGCACCACTTCCGCAGCCCAGGAGCATTGCAAGCCAGAGCAGCAGAGAACGTTTTCTAGAAACTCTCACTGCAGCCATCACGCCCCTGCAGGAGATATAAGGATAATTTCCCAGCGTCTTCCAAAAAGCGATGCAACAACCATGCTGAGCACTTAACGCAGTATTAGCAATCAAAGGGTTGAGGCTGGAGAGATGGCACATCTCTATCCGTGGAGCACCTGAGAGTGGGAGACCTTTGCTTTCCAGACCCCTCTGAGAACTTCCACAGAACCACCAAGCTGGTAAAGATTTCTCTGACATTGTCTTGTAGCAACTTCTCATTATGCAAAAGGAGACCAAAAGATCAAAATGGGATAAATTCATAGGATGGGAAGAAGACACAAAGCCCAAATACCACTAATTGCATCAGCCAAAAACAAGCCTGAGGGAAAAAACACAAACCTCCAAGAATGGAGAGAACTCAAATGTCCAAAGAACAGAGGTTCTCCTCGGGCAACACCTGCTCATTTATACAGGAGCACGCCACGCACGTTACCAGGTCTCCTATATGTTCTTACCACGTGCCACTAGCAGAGACTGATGTGGACGTTATCCTTACAGGACGCACATGGAGTACCTGGATGAGCAGTGTATTTTAACCTTTGCCTATTCACTATAGCAAGTAAAGACTATTTAGCAGAAGACCCTACAAACCTGTTTCACAACATGTTAGACAAAGAATCCATGTTGTTTTAAAATTAAGCCAGAAGAAATTCTCTTCAGTGTTACTTCTGATCATCAGACCGTCTCAATCAAATTTTGTTCCTGTGGTGAGGACAGGGTAGAGGTGGAGTGACTGCCAGTCAGCCACTCCAACAACACTTGCTGTCCAGCTACAAATATGGATGTTTCTAGAATCATCTTAGTTCTAAATTCCTCCAACAGAGAAGCTTCTCCAACATGAAGAAAGTATTTCACCCCAGTACCCCTTCCTCATGGACTCCGACAGCGAAGTATGTTTCTTCCTTCGATACTTCCAACCGACTCAAATTGCAGCAAGAGCTAACTTTCTGAACTGATCATTCACTCCCAGCAATCACAGTTAACATGTATACACCAGTACGTTTTCACAGGCTTCATTTTTTATGTGTTAACTCAATCGTCCTAACAGCACCGTGAGATCAGTGTCATTACTATCCCGTTTTACAGGTGAGGAAACTGAGGCTGAGGGAGATGATTTACTATCTTGCCTGCAGTGACACAGCAGTTAAGTGGAAAACTGGACACACGAATCCAGCAATTTGGTTCCTTCAGCTCTGCTCTTAATCCCAACAGTATATTGCATAGGTTTTACTTGTCCGTTCCAAACTTAAATAACATGAACCCAGACATATAATCCAAAGAGTAATAATAAGGAAAAACTCTAAGCAGTCTTGGCCACATTTTCCTCTCATGCTGCCACCTCCCTCTCAAAACCCCTCGTATTCAGCAATTAGCCATTTCTTCTACACCCTAAAACACGTCTTCGATATAAAAAGTGGCCCTAAGAAATCCCAGCAAGCACAAAAGGAAAGAAAACAATTAATTGTTGATTTTGACCATGTCGCTCTGCCCCTGACACTGACATCTCAGCTCTTAGCCAGGTTTATGGGTTTTGGGTGTTTTGCTTTAACTGGAAGAAAAGAAAGAGATTAATATTCACTGAGTACTTTCTCGCTATAGGCCAGGTAATATGCTATGTGTTTTCACCCACAAAATTGCCTTTAATACCAAAAGCAATCCCAGCAAAAGTAATTAATGAAATCTTATTTTTAAAGACAAAAAAATAAAAATAAACAAAACCCAGATTCAGCAGGTTAAGTGCCATGGTCAAGGAGACTCACCTAGGACTGACGGATTTAAGCCAAAACCTGACCGAAAGCTGAGGCTATTTCTGCAACAGCATGCTGGCTAGTAGATACCCTATCCTTTAAAACCAGAATCCACTCTTAGATTTTTGTTTTTCCTCTGAGCAGTGAGTCTTTACAGATTTACTGGTTGTTAAATGCTACTGACTCTAGCTAATACCCAAATTAACTAGATTCCTTTCGGAGGTTGTAAAATGTGCTACACACTCAACTTCTGAATTTAGCATGCAAGATGATGACCACAGCAGGAAAATGGTGCAACTTTCTTTTTAGAACAATGACGCCTAAAAGCCTATTTTTAATTTCTACCTCCTTTCATGAGGACTACGTGAACGAGGACACACCTAGGATACTGCATATTAATTTCAACACAGCTAATACCCAAAATGTCCCACCAATTTACTCTTCACTGACAATGTTAAAAGAAAATGATTTATGCAGATCAATCATCTCGCTCATCAAGTCCTACCCTGACAGCCAGCCTTCATCATCGCTATTTAAAAGGCACTGCTGACAGAAAAGACCGACTCTTTGATTAAGGGCCCTGTCTGGCTAACCTTTTATTTGAAGAATGATTGCCGCTGAGTGACAAATACTTTTCCATTCATTTCAAGGCAGAGATATTGACATTCAAATTCTTGATGGCTACACTGAGCAGACGCCACTGATGGCAAGAGGCTTAAGAGGAACAGCAGGTACGCCATGGCTCTGGGGGCGTGGGGAAAAGACTAAAACTAAGCCACACGGGCAGGCACTGGGTAGAGGTTCTCAACAAGTGAAAGCCACAGGTCTCTGGGCCAGATCCTCTTTCCGCCATAGTTATCAAAGAACATCTGGTTGTAGTTTTGCCCCTGTTCTCTTCTTAAAGTGCCCTTGTGTTACCTCAACCCGACTTGGAACTCCACAGGCAGCAAAGACTAAGAGTGAAAACGAGGTCGGGAGCATGCAGTTTCCAGCCATAGAAGGAAACATCTTTTCCCTCTCCACCCTGCATCTCATGATCCCCGCAGACCCCACACGGAAAGTACTGGCCTCCTTTGGCCGCATAGGACTGGAAGTGACTAAACACAAAGTGGAAGAAGCATCTGAAAAATCGCCTACAAAAAAAAAACAGTAACATTTAACCCTATAGGCTAAGGAGAAAGAGGCAGGGATTGACAGAAACAGAGCGACTATGAGATAGAAACTGAGGTTATTGGGTTTTTTTTTTTTAAGAGACAGGCAATTTTTTCCTAATCCATTTCAGTAGATGCTACCTTGGTCAGTACTACATATATATAATATTAACACATCCTCACAGCTGGCTTATTTTGGTTATGTTCATTTCTTAAATGCAAAATATTACCTTAAAGGGAACTGGGAAAATTATGGATTAAGGAAGTCTATTTGTGACAGGAGCCAGGCCAAAGCCTCGAGATTAATCATTTCAGAAACAAAATAAAAAGACCTCAGCAGGTCACCAGTGATTCCTTTTAAATCTTGCCGACATGCAATGTGTAGGTTTCAAAGTGCTCACAAGGGACAGGGTATCCCAAAACCTGTAGCTCTGATGTCTGACAAATTCCCACCGTGGGAAAGTCAGGGGACAGCCATGACACAGACAGAACTGTTTTGTTACCCCAGGCCTAACAGGTGACTCAAGTAGTAGAGTGGAGGAAGGTAGCAGGGCTCAGAGAGAGAGAGAGAGAGAGAGAGAGAGAGAGAGAGAGAGAGAGAGAGAGAGAGAAAGAGAGAGAAACCTGGGTTTGAATCCAATATTTGCCACTTATTAACTGAGGGATATGAAGAAAGCTACTTCCCTTCTCTAGCCCTCTGTTACCCATCTGCAGAATGTCGACCTTACACAATAATTTGTGGACATGAAACAATATGCATTAAATAAAGCGACTGTCCTTTACCTAAACCCCTTTTTCTTCTCCTCCTTTCTTCTCTTTGTTCACTTGTTTGTATGAGAGAGTAATTCACAAGAGGTATGGAAAAAACGCAAGATGTAGCGTTCCACAGCCAACCTGTGGCACCTGCAGCGCGCTTACTACCAGTGCAACTGCACAGTCTTCGGAAAAGCTACACGCTGAACCTCAGATTCCTCACCTTTCAATGAAAACAGTCCTGCCCGCCCTACGTCCCTCACTGTATTATAAGGATAAGAAAAAGATCATGTTAAAGTACTTCATAAGTTTTAAATCAATACAGAAATGTTTTCTGCAGTTACTATTTTTCTCAAAAAATCAGATACCCCAACCCATTTTTATTATTTTCTTATTTATTTCTCCCATCTATGCTGCTCACGGTGAATAATAAATCAATAACCAGTTAATTAATCAGTAATCATCTCCATGCCTTAGAACTATTAGTAGTGGCCTCTACATCTGTCTACAGGTAGAAGTGACACTTCTTCCATAACAAAAATTTATTGGAGGTTATTATGAGCCAAGTACTGGGATAAGGAGGTGAATGAAAAATGCAAAATTGAGTCACATGGAGCAAATTGACAAAAAAATGATTTTAATATTGCTGCACCTTATAAGTTAAGTACAAAGGATGCTAAGGGTGCCCATAAAGGAGGGTGTGACTACCTGAGGAAGTCAGAGAAGACTTCACTACATGTAGTAGACCTGGGTCTTCAAGGGTGAGTAAGTCCTCACCAGGCAGGAAAGGAAGAAAGAGGTCCTGTGGAAAAAAACACCAGGGGCAAAGACATGGAGACCCAGGAGAGATCACATGGTCTGGCAGGGACAAGGGCAAGTTCAAGACATTCTATAGATTTAAGTATTACTCCTTTAGTCAAAGGGGAGTTTGTGTGTGAAACTGCTGTGATATGGTCCTTGGTTTAGAAACATCCTCCTAATGAAAGGCAGGACAGTCACTCAGCACCACTCTATGCTACAAACTGGAGACACAAAAATGAAAAAGATTATTCTGACACTCCCTCTGGGAGGGGAGCTTGGTAGTCTTACTTGCTTTCAAGTAATATCTAACGAGTTGCCCAACTGGGGGTGCTGGGTGCCCCCACCCCTCTGGCACCAGCACTTGTGGCTTCGTCCTTGGCCTTGGAACCTGCCCTTCATACCCAATGTGCGGGTGTGGGTTTCTATTACACTGCCTGCCCCTACCGTTCCGTTTCTATGGACACTGGGGCAACTATGGATCATCACTTATGGGCTGAGAGCTCTGACCTCCATTTTTCTACCATCCCTCCCTGATGCTTGCCTACTGCTGCTCTGCTTTGACCTGCAGCGATCCCATGGACAGCCCACCAGCTCCTGAAACAATCTCTAACAGTGGAAAAGTCCCTATTCCAAGCCTCTGTCCCTTGCTCCCTGTATGCCCTCCCAGTGAAAGTGGGGCAAAGGTAATGCTATGTGTTCACCAAATCCTGTTTCACTCTCCTCTCCCTGCACACACAGAGAGACAATTGACAACAATTAGTTTGGATTATGATGCAAGGAAATAAATGATGCAATAGAAAAAAGCCCCTTCCAGGCCTGGCCCTTACAAACATCCTAGTGCAGACTTTCTGTATGAGTTTCCTAGGCTACTATAATAATTACCACAAACTTCATGGCTTAAAACAACAGAATTTATTCTCTCGTTTTGATGGATGGCAGAAATCCAAAATCAAGGTGTCAGTAGGGCCACAATCTCTCCAATAACTCTAGGGGAGAATGCTCCCCTGCCTCTTCCAGTCTGGTGACTCCTGGCATTCCTTGGCTTGTGGCCGCATCACTTCAAACTCTGTCTATCATTACATGACCCTTCTTCCCTCTGTGTGTCTCTTTCCAAATACCCCTCTCTTTCCTCTGGTAAGGACACAAGTTTCTGGATTTAAATCTCAGTCTAAATTGGCACAATTTAAGATCCATCTCAAGATCCATAAGTAATTATATCTGCAAAGAGCCTATTTCCAAATATGGTCACATTCTGAGGTTCCACATAGGGATGAATTTGGGGGATAGGAGGTCATTATTCAATCCACTACACCTCCCAGGCATCCTTGTAGGCCTCATGGCCAGGTGGTACATCATCAGACGTCAAAGCCAAATTTCTGAGTGACCATGTGAAGCAGAGTTCCCCCAACAGCAAGCCTCATTAGACACATCAATGAGCATAAAACAAAACTTCATGGTGTTAAGCCACTAAGATTTCAGGGTTAATTTGTTACAAAAACAGAGCCCAGCCTGTATGGCTACCAATCCAAGCCTCATGCCCTTGTTCTTCAACCCAAACACTGTTTATGGACCCAGGGCTAACATGCAGTGTTTTCATTTGGGTTCATTTTTTACTCACAAGCTTTTTTAGGTTATTCTTGCGAAATGTCCTAGGAATTTCTCCCAGAGCTTGGCTTGGCCTGGATGTGACTGTTGGAGATGTTTCCTATTTTCCCTGGGTAATGTCATTAGGCTTTTGCTGATAACATCACCGTTTTCTCTACTGACCTCACGGGAGAATGTGGTGGCCAGCGTGAGATATCTCTTGCCTTCACTGGGACAGGAGAGAGGGAGGAAGGGACTGAATGTGGGTATTTGCCAGTTAAATTCATCCAAAAGTGTACCAAGAAAAACAGTAGCTAATGTCCCTGTCCTACAGAAGTAGAGAAAGCACCAGATTTTAGAGTCATGCCAACTTTGGCTGAAATTTCCCAGCTCTGAAAACTCAATAGCTACGATATGTGGAAGGTTACTTCTTGCCACAGAGCCCTACTTCTCTTACCTTTCTTAATAAGCGAGTAAACACCACCTTTTCTCCAGGGTGGCTGTGAGAACTAAATGATAACTGGATACGTGTTTAGCTGAGTGCGCTGATCATAGCAGTTACTGCATGCACGTGAACTTTCTTTGTCCCTCTGACCAGGCCAATTTATTCCCACTTGTATCATCCCCCTTCTGGGGTGAGGTGACAGCCAAACTGGTGTGAAACCATGATCTTTAGCATTGTTCTCAATGACCCTCAAGCATTTCCTGCCCTTTCTCTAGTTCATCCTTTTAGATACAACTAGCCCAAGGATGTCAAACTCATTTTTACTGGGGGCCACATCAGCCTCGTGGTTGCCTTCAAACAGCCAAAATAATTTTAGGACTGTACACATGTAACTACTCCTTAACTGTTAAGGAGTTGGAATTACATTTGGTCCTCTGAAGGCAACTGCGAGGCTGATGTGGCCCCCAGTGAAAATGAGTTTGATACCCCTGCACTAGTCTATTCCTTGGAAATGGCTTACAAGTTAGTGAATAAACTGACTGATCTCTCTAACCAGTTTAGTTTTGTTCTTAAATGCTTCATGAGATCTCATTTTGATCCTCCAGTTAGACTGAAAGCTCTCTGAAGGCAGGAACTATGTCGTATCTTATTTCTGTAAATCCAACATCAGTTAGCATGATGCCAAACTGTTCATGGGTGCCTACCCCATACACACTGACTGACTACAGAGAAAATGGAATGGACAGTTCCCAGGACTAAGACAGGATTTGGCCTCCAATAATATGAACGTTCACTAATTAATAGGCAAGTACTGAAGTATCTGGTTTACTCACAGAGCAGAGGGAAGGTAGCAGAAGTTGAACCACTTAAGAAACAGAACAAAAAGAGGTAGGATTCATCTGCACTCTGTGATTTATAGGTCTCTCCACAAGTAAATCAGCTAATGGTCTGTTTGTCACCCCTTTTGAGCTGGATCAGTAAAATGTATTCTCATAGTTGTTTGATAGGATCATAATAAAATACATGTTATATATTGTATGACATATGTTATATAATATATGAGGTCCAGAAGGTATCCAGCCATATAATATGAAAAATGGAGACAATTGTTGAAGAAGATACAATAAACATTGTACATAGGACAATGACACCTCAGTCCCCTTTGAAATGGGCACCTTGGAATCTCACACAGTTCTCCCAGTCGCTATCAGCTGCCCCATCATATTGTTCTGAATCTCATCAAAGGTCTAAAACCTCTTCCCTTTCAAAGGTGATTTTAGTTTGGGAAAAAGCCAGAAGTCACAGAGCACCAAATCCGGGCTGTAAGGGGACTGAACCACCTGCGTGATTTGATGTTTCACAAAAAAACTCTGCATGAAACGTGATGCATGAGTGGGCATATTGTTGTGATGAAGCTGCAGATCACCAGTTGCCCACAGCTGCAGCCTTGTGAATCATCTGAATACTTTCACGGAGGAATGTTCAAGCTTAATGCAAAATTTGATGCAGATTCACTGCTCTACTTGCTCAGTCATTTTGAATGCGACAGCCACATAGTACACATGCTCATTCAACAGCTTCTACCACCCCCACTGACTAGTACAGTGAAGTCATCATTGTTCATGCATGCGCATTCTAGTCCACTCTCCTTGGCTGCCAGGTTACATTGATGTCACATAAACCATTCTTGTTATATTAACAATGGTTGGACTTTTTTCTGGACAGATATCATACGTATGTTACATATCAATTTGCAATATATATTTATAGCACCTGCTTTGTATCAGGAACCGTTTAAGTGTTTTACTGATATATTAATTCATTTAGTCTCCACAATTCCAGAACATAGATGCCATTATTATCATCATCTTACAATCAGGAAGCAAATCCAGAGAGGTTAATTTGCCCCAAATCACAACACTTGTACGTAGGCAAGGCCTGGAGTCAGATTCTGGCAGTGCGGTTCCAGAGTCCATACCTTCAGCTACTAGGCAACAGTGCCTCTCAAGAGGGAGAGGGTAAGGGTGGGGGGAAGTGAGCCCTCAGTCAAAATAGTATCTGGAAGAGGGGCTTACAAATTAAACAGATTCTAAAGAGACAGCCTTTCAACAGAAGAAGCTAGCTGTAGGAGCAGGATCTGGCAGCCACAAATGCAAGGGGACAGCCCTCTATAAGAGAAGAGCTGGTGATAACCCACCTTAACAGTAATAGAAGCCAGATGGAAGCAACCCCCTACATGAATACCTTTAGTCTGAGATAGGACTAACCCCATGGTTAAGGCCTGAATAGCAGCATCAGGAACACACACCTCTTAACAGCTTGAAGACAAAGGATATAGAAGAGGCTGGGAGCAGTTCCAGAAGGCCTTGATGGGTCTGCTTTGAGCATCACATCTTTAATGCACAAACTGCTAGAGTCAAGAGACAGCCAGCTTTCCCACCAGCCCTGCAAAGCTCGGCAACCCATACCCCACACTCATTCACTATTACTGCATAAATCATTTCAGTTTCCTGCAGCTTTGGCCCTCCTCCACCATAAACAGAGTCAACCAGGGCTCCCTGCTCAAGGCAGTCATCTAAAGCTGGGAGGGCAAAGGCATTCTCTCCCAGGCTCCTCAGCCCTCATGGGCAATGTCCCCTCCTCCTTAAGCATATCAGAATGAGCACTATCTGACGGTTGATTCTTTCATCTCTGCAGCTTTGAAAACCTCAAACATTATATCAGCTCTACAACAAAGAGCAGGGACTTCAGGGGTTGACAGCACTGCCATAATTAAAGACGACCATCAATAAGCTGCCATGTTAAACAATGCTACGTTATAGCTGCTCCAAAGCCAACTGTTTACCTTTCAGACATTTCTATGGAAAGGTTTAAACAGGTGCAGTTTGAATTGTTTCATAGATATGCAAACAGGAGATAGAAACTTTTCTTCTCTGTAAGACGGAGTGTAATGTACAGCATGCACACAGTATATTAGCATGGTAATAACCTTGCTAATAGTGTACAGTTGATTTACTCAAGGGAAATAAGTAACCAATAACAATATGGATCCAAAAATATCATTGAAAATATTGCAGGGACATTGCCAAAAATGAAATGGGAAACAATACAAAATTTCCCATTTTAAGTTCCTTCTGGCCTATGGACCTCAGTGTCTCCCTTTGTAAAATAAGGAGGTTGCATTTCAAGCTCATGTTGACATGCAGAACCCCTCCCCAGCACAAATCCAGGGTGCAGAACAGGAAAACTCAGGAGTGTTTCAGGGGTGAATTATGGTCCCATTTGTACTACTATGCTTCCAGAATTTTTCTAGGACTTTGAGAACCACTGGGCCACATTATCTCTGTGAGTTCTTTCCAGGACCAAAATTTTGTGATTCTGAAGAAAAAATTAAGAAATGGGAAGAGAAAGAATAGGTGGAAGAGGAGGAGGAAGACAAAAAATAACAAACGACAACAACAAAATCATTCTATCTTTTACCCACAATACTTTTCTCACTGTTCAGCATCTAAATAATACTGAATAAATGAAGTCCTGAGATAGTGACTAATAAAGGAAGTTATCAGTATCTTCTCTGCTTCTCCTTGAGTTTGGGGTAGGGCTAACTATATGAACAGCAAATAGAAAGAGGCGATATTAAAATGACCTGAAGTCTCTGATGCACATGAACTCCTTAGTCGTGTACTCACAGCTGGCTCTGTGTCCCACTCCCAGACGGGTCTGAGGTGAGCAGAAGGAATGAGCTCCCCACACTTCTCTCCTCCCTTGGACTCTTATGCCAGCTTCCCGAGGCATGCAGCTGCCATGCTCCCAGTTCAGCCTGTGTGCTGGAGACCTTTGGAGTTCTCTGGAGCTCCTGAAAAGTTAGCCTATTCAAAGAGAGACAGGAACTTTGCGTTGGGAGATGCATAAGAATTGAGGTGGGAGCAAGAGGACTGTTCTGTGGAGCCACCCAGAGATACCTTTGGAGCCACTGAAGCAGAAATCTCTCAAGGAGATTTGGCAAGTTTACCCAAGTTCCAGTTCACCCAAGGTGTTTTCCACCTCATGTGTACAACTCACACATGGTGGGGGAACCCCTGGGCTGGAATCACAGCAGCTATGCTTAAGGCTCTACATGTCACATCATGACTCATCATGGTGACCACTGAGGAATTTTCTGATACCTGAGGACACAACACTGTGAGAGTGAAGAATTGTGGCTCATTTCTTTGCAGACTGAATATCTTAGAATTTATAATAAGAAAAAAATCTCCAGTGCTTATATGGGACAGACCAAAAGAACTGCAAAGGCTGAATCTAACCTCTTTCTATAAAAACAATACAGAGAATTCTTAACTGATCTAATCTCTTCACTAGGCCCCTCCCAGTAGGAGCCCCACAAAACCTCCGAAGAGGAAGAGAAAACCATAAAGTGTCTCACTTCTGTGAAGGTGGGGGTAATGTCTGGTGATGTCCAACTGACTAGGGCAGAGCCAAATGAAGGTAAATAAAGCCATGCTTCCTGCCTGAGGCTGGGCCACCTGACCCTCCCCCCACCCAACTCCAACCTCCAATGACATCATTCTTGAGAGCTTTGTTCCCCTCTGGCCTGGACAGCTCCACTTTGAAACAATAACTCTTTATGGAGAGCTTTCATCTCAGCTTAAGTTCTGAAAAATCAAAGATTAATATGTCAGATGGAGAAAGCATCCCTCAAGAATGTGGGAAAACTGCCTTGGGTGGTTTGTATTTAGTGGTAATATCTTCTTTAGCTTGTCAAATTGTCTTGCTGTTTTTAGAATGAAACCAGATATCTTAAAAAGAAAAAAAAAGTGTTTGAGATAGGCTACTGATTACTGGTTTATTTTTTGAGTTGAGAAACCACATGGTTTTCCAAGCATGGTTACGCTATGGTAATATACTTTGTCATAAATTTACTATATCCTTCTGCTTGTCTATAAAACAGTCTGCTCCTCATCTTTCTAAACTTGGACTGGATACAAAACTTTTAACTTAAAATATGTAACAATATGTCATAGCTACCAGAAGATTCATGACAGCTATTTCTAAGATACATAATATTATTAATTGTTTTTGAATGAAATTGAACTGTTATGAATCTAAAAAGAATAAAAATGACATTCAGCCATCAACAGTTCTTGAAACATTATATACACAAAGAGAAAAATACTAACAAG
>VMDR010016595.1:0-21015 GCA_007922815.1 Macrotus californicus
ATTGGTTCAACATTCAAACATCGATCAATGCAATTTATCTTATCAAAAAAAAGTTGTAGTCAATTTAAAATGAGCAAAATTTTTTTTTAAATATTAAGATCAAAAGCAAAATAGCAACAGTTATAACAATGCAACAACTGAAATCACTGATCAAGTCCCTAAAGAAGCAACTGGTTCACTCTGCTGCCTCACCAGCTGCGCCTAGTCCAGTTGAAAGTTAATAGAAAGAAAACACAAAAAGTAGGCCAGGCAACTACGAAGGGACTTCTTTCTTCTACCTAATCTCACAGAGGCTGAATGAGGATCTTGAAATGCAGCTGCTTATACACCCATTTCACAGAAGAGAGAAAACTGATGCTCAAAAACAATAAATAGTCTGCCTTGGATCAGCCAGCTCATAAGTGACAGGTGTAGAAAATGATGCCAGGTCTGATAGCAAAGCACTTGTCACTGACGCAGACTGGGTTTAGAATACAATAAAGATGAAACTACCGAGAAACAACAAAAAGTTATCTGGGAAATTCATACCTGGTGATTGGCAAAGAGGACCGTATTACAGAACAAGAAAGTGCATTCCAACCATAGTAGAGAGATGTCAATCATCCTCTTCCCTTCATATTCTTTGACACATGAGAAGCATTACACTGGAGATCATAGAGCTGAAAGACGGAGGGAGGACCATCAAGTAGAGAGGTGCGTATGACATCATGGGCTACGTAGACTATACAGAGTGCTAATGGCAATACTGGGGGAGGGGCACACGGCCATACCTGGGGGGCTCATAAAAGGCATCATAGAGAAGGTAATGAGTGAGCTGAACCTTAAAGAATGAACTCACAACAAAGACCTCAGTTCTCAACTCTTCCATGAAATAACTAGGATGCCAGATAACTCATATAACTTCTGTGAACTTTGTGACCTAACTTATAAAGTGAGGGGCAGAGATGAGTTTCTCAGAGTTCTCTCAATGCCATCCGTCAAGATCCTGTAAATCTGTGAGAGAATGGAAATTTTGTTTGATTTTTCCCCTACCATCCTTCATGTATGCTGTGTTTTTCCTTTCCCTCTTGCTTGCCTTGGTGAGCTACACTATCCTACCACACCCCCTCACTGCCACTAAAAAAAAGAGGAAGCAAAAGGAATGTTTTAAAATGACAAGCGCTTTTACTCTTAGCTCAGTTTAACATGCATTTAGTCATCTGCTGCGGGTTATTCTGGCTTCATACTCTATGCATTCTGTCAGTCAATAAAAAAGGTGCCGCTCACCACACTACCGACCACAGCATATGTGTGAGGACTCTCCCATAAAAACAGAGGACTCCTTTTGCGGAATTGTACAAAGAGCTATTTGCTACATAGTACTTCATTCATATTTGTGAAATTTCAACATAGAATTGCAAATCTGAGGCATATGGAATCTCTAAAAATTCTATTAAACTTAGTAAACTAAAACATGTTATTGATTAAGGGCTATTTTTTTAATACACTAAGAAGGAAAAAAAGGTGATGAAAATGCTGAGTCCCTGTGGAACACGTAAGGAAAAAGAGGGAAACGCAGAGGGACTGATATTGAGGGTACCTCAGATTCCAGCTGGACCTAAAGGGCCAAGGTGAACTGTAGACCCAACATATGCTGATCTGTTTCCCAAGACTTCTCCATGGCCAGCAAAGGAAAACCAGCCATCCTGTGAGTGTAGCCAGCCAGCACCTGGGATCAAGTCTCTAAGAGAGACAGGGAGCCACAGCCTTTGAGAGAGCAGAATCCCAGACCTTTCAAGTGCTGTGTGACTTTGGAGAAATACTTTAACCTCTCTGAATCTTATTGCCCTCATGTGCAACATAAAGTTTGGGGAATGTCTTTTTTTTTTTTTTTTTTTTTTTTTTTTTATCCTTGAAGTTATTTGAGAGAAGAATAGGGAGTGGAAAAAAGATTTTAGGCCCTACTATCTGCGTTCATTCATTCATTCTTCCAGCCCTCAAATCTCTGTGTTGTGCTTACTAGTCACAAAGCACTAAGGATCTCAAGGTGAGTAAAAGCAGATATTAAGCTACAACAAAATAAGTGCCCCGATAGTATAAGACGAAATTCTGCAGTGGGCGGTGGAAAGATGTGTTACACCAGGAGAGCTGTGATAGGTGCTAATTTATGTTGTGCTTGTGATTGAAGTAAAGAAGGGAGAAAATGAAGGGAAGGTGCCTGGGTCAGTCTTGAGAAACCACAAACCATAATTATCTAATCAAGGAGAATAAGCTCCCAGGGAAATTAAAAGAAAGTCCTGAGGAGAAGGAAGGCTCTGGATCCAGAATATCAATATTATTGAGACTAGAACAGGGTCTTCCAAACCTGTGAGTCACGGGTTCGCACTGTGCACTGCGCTGAGAGGTCCCTTGACACCAGCCCTGAGAAACTCCCACTGAACTCGATGACAAGGCCGAGGGCAGCCACCACGGGCACATGGACAGGGGCGCATTTGTCTGTATTAGTTTTGTGACTGTGAACAAGTCTGGAGGCCTATTGGAGCTTCAGTGTCTATAGCTGTCCAAATGGAGCTAAGCACATTTACTTCAGCGAGATTTCCAATGTTCGGCAGCGCATCTGTTCAGTAAATATCTCCCTGCACGTTCAAGGTTCATCCAGGAAAAACGCTCTCTTATGGCATTAACTCAGATGTAACTTGCCCTCGAATTTTTCTTTGTGGGATTAATCAGAATAACCATCACGAAATTTACTCCTACGGCCAATTACACTGAAATAGCTTCTAGGTGATAATTTACATCAAAGTGTGGAGATGCAAGCAAATAAAATCAAAATCAAAACGCCGTTGAGGAAGTAATTCAGGAGAATTACACAACGGCGCTCAGAAGCCAGTCTCAGCGTTGACAGCTCAGCCATCATCGCTTGGCTTGTTTTCCCTCCATCAAGTGCTGTTCCGATCAAACTCGCAGCTCCCAGGGTGACGCCTCACTGACTCCCCCGTTCTTCTGCAAGAATTAAAATAAACACCTCACTGAGATTCCTGCCTGCTGAAATTCTTCAGCAAATAAACACCATCCACAAAGCTACATGGGGTTTTCCTCTTGCTTCGGCTTTGTCTGGAGGAACAGGAGTCCGGATTACCTTTGGCTCCGGGGCTGTTCAGCCCCAATCACAGAGACATGTGCTTTACCTGTGTCCTCTCACCTCAGCACCTGGCAATCCCACCAGGTAACTTTGGTCCCAACAGATGATGAAGTGGAGGCTCGTGGAGGTTAAATAACATACAAGGCTGGTGTATGGCAGAACCAGCATCTGAAATCAGATTTCTCTGGTTCTAAAACCTAAGACTTTCCATTACATCAACTTTTCCCAAACTCAATGGCGTAGCAATACTGGGGTGAGAGGGAGAAAAAGGAGTCCAACAATAACATTGGCAGTGAAGGAGTACAGAGCGTGTGTTGCCGTATTTAGCAAATAAAATTACAGGATACTCAGTTTAATTTGAGTTTAAGGTAAATAAACTTTTTTTGTATAAAAAAAAAGTCCCATGCAATATTGTAGACATATCTTTACTAAAAAATGATTTGTTATTTTTCTGAAATTAAAATTTAACTGAGCATCCTGTATTTTACCTGGCAGCCCTGTAATAATAAAACTGTCTAAAACTTGGTGTGCTTTCTATTTTCACCATATAACAGCAATTCAAAACAATGTCAGTGACAAAACACTTCTCTCTGATGGGTGGACCTCCCCCCTCACTCTCCCCAAACACATTGATTCACCACTACCCAAACTGTTCTACAAAATGTCACTGCCCCATGAGATGTTAAAAAGTCTAGTGGAGTCCTGACAGGTGGAGTTCAGTGGGTTGGGCATCGTCCCACAGACCGAAAGGTCGCCGGTTTGATTCCTGATCAGGGCACATGCCTGGGTTGCGGGCCAGGTTACCCGCTGGGGGTGTGCAAGAGGCAACCGATCGATGTTTCTCTCCCTCTCTTTCTCCCTCCCTCCCCAGTGCTCTAAAAATAAATAAACAAAATCTTTTTTAAAAAGTCTAATGGATAATCTGCAAAAATGGCCACCACTCAATCCTTCCCTTCCCTCTGTGTTCACATGTCTCCATCAAGAGGCAGATGCTAATTTTCCTTTTCCTCTTCTCCTGCATCTGGGTTGGTCTGGGGCCATGATACTCTGAAACTTTTCAGCCTGAAACATTAGAGGCCTAGGAGCTTCCCTCTGAGTCTCTCAAAGTGTTCCCTCTCTAGAGGCTCCATCTGAAAGTGTCACCTGACAGAATCCCTGTGAGAAACTGAAGGCATGCAGGAGAGACATGGGGATGTGCTCTTGTTGACAGTCACAGCTGAGTTCTCAGCCAACAGCCACTATCATCTGCCCAGGCCAGTTGAGTCTTCAGATAACTCCAGCCCTAGCCTCTGTCTGAACACTAGTGACCAAGAGACCCCAAGCAAGAACCACCCAGCTGAATGCATGTGAGCCCAAACTGTGAGATGTAGTCATGAATTGTTTTAAATCAGTGATTTGTGTGCTAAACAGCAATAGATAACTGGAGGAACAGAATTTTGTGGGGTTAAAAAAGGAAGTGCCACTAAAAGTGTGGGAAACACTATAATTGTGTTTCCATCTTCAAGATTCATAATGTATAAGTGCATATCAACAGTTCTAGGCATTTATGCTAAAAAATTTAAATTTTTGCTCAACCCAATATTTCCTAAATGTAGATGGTCACATTACCCATTCTCTATAAAACTCTCTAACATTTTGGGAAGCAGTGTCCTGGGGAGATCAGTGTCGGGAACCATACACTATTTCATGCTACTTCCCATGGAAGATGGTTATTCGAAGA
The DNA here is from genome assembly GCA_007922815.1 of Macrotus californicus. Taxonomy (NCBI): domain Eukaryota; kingdom Metazoa; phylum Chordata; class Mammalia; order Chiroptera; family Phyllostomidae; genus Macrotus; species Macrotus californicus. Next base: position 4,842 of record VMDR010016595.1, read on the forward strand.
AGCAGTTGTTTCAAAACTAATGAAGTGACAAGTCCTCCTAAAAGAGTGGACTGTAAAAGAGAACTAAAATGTAGAAATACTTAGATCACACACTGTATATGGTAGTTACATTTGCTGAACAATAAATGGGGATATAGATTCTAATGAAGAAGACTATATTAATTCATAGAGGAAGGATAGGAGGGAATATTTGAAATTGACATGGTCTGTTTCAGGAAACCCAGGAAGCAAAACAGCTGAAGCAAAGTGTTGCCTTTATTTTTAATAGAAAAGACTCAATATAGAAGCCTTCTATCTTAACATAAGCTGTAGATTTCAACTCAAATGCTCACTTCCCAGTCTGCATTGCTTGGCTACAGCTAACAATCCCATTCAAATGCTAACTTTAAGCTGTGCTGCAAAGATAGAACTTTACTTGTAAAATAAATCACAGTTAAAGTACAAGGAATATTTGTCTCTACCCATTTGTCTGAAATAGATATTGAGTAATAAAACTATAATTCTCTAGCATTTCTTGACATATATACCAGCTGACATATTTTCTCTTTTTAGTAGGCTGAAAGGTATTTTTTAACTCCTCATTTATCTTCTTTTAATAAATCATAAAGACAGCATATTCTTTCGCAGGTTTCTTAAACATGAGTGTTTTTAGAGTCAACTGCTTGAAGGAAAAGACATTTTTATTTATGGATTCCACTGAGATGAAAGAAAGTAAAAAGCTGTATAAATAAATAGCTACAAGCCTTGCCTTCATTTTAACGTAGTTAGCAAAGTACAACAGGTATTTACAATGAAATAATGCGCAGAGAAAGCAAACATGTGAAAGGAATCAAGTGAGATGTAGGTAAGGCAAATTTGTGGTCTCATCAGTGTATTTGTGAAGCTTACGGATATCACCAAATGGAAAGTAGGGTCAGCATTGGCCATCAATGCAGAAAGAGTCCCTCTTCACAAAATGCTTATCTTGTTTCATTCTTGGTTCACTTTATAATGAGGAGACTCAGGCTTTGGATAAAAAGTCAGAAGCACCCTTGTGGGTTGCAGTAGCATATTCTCTGGGAGTAGCATCTTCTCAAAAAATGTTCACATGCCCCTTGTTAAGACAATATTTTTTTTTAATTTTTAAAGATTTTATTTACTTATTTTTAGAGATAGGGAAAGGGATGGAGAAAGAGAGGGAGAGAAACACCAATGTGTGGTTGCCTCTCACATGGCCCCCACTGGGGACCTGGCCCACAACCCAGGCATGTGCCCTGACTGGGAATCAAACCAGCGACCCTTTGGTTTGCAGCCCGCACTCAATCCACTGAGCTACACCAGCCAGGGCTTAAGATAATGTTTAAAACAGATAAAAATGTTAGATGAAGTAGAGTGAAATACACTAAAGAACCATCAATAATCAAATCATAGGAAGTGCAGTAGTCAAAGGGTTTTGGGTGAGTATGTCTCTATTTTTTAAATGTTTACTCTACCAACAACAAAACAGGTCCCGTCTCTAGACAAACCACATTATTCTGTTCTGGAGGTTCCATTCACATTGAAATATGCATAGGAATGGCATTCCTAGAAAGCTAAGTGCACATGTGTGGCCTTGAGGAAAGTCCCTGCCCACCTCCCTCCTCTTCACTGATCCTACTGCCAGAGTTGCTGGACTTGGCTACCCCTCTACAGTAAAGGAATGCTTCAAGTTCACATATTCCTTTAATCTAAGAGTGGCATACCCAGAGGGTGTGTGTGTATAAATTCTCTCTAATTTCGAGTCCCACTATAGTTTTTAGTTATGTGTAGCCAAAATAATTAACACCCTAAGGACATGATAAACCGATCTAAGTTGTCATTGAGTGGGGAGGGGGGGAGTTACAGGTATGTAAGAGCAGAAGCCAAGTCACAGAAAAAGCCCAAACTGTATTGTACAATACGGGATGGGGCAATGATAGATTTACAGTTGTCCATATGAAAAAATAATACAATAATTAATAAATAATAACACAAGAATAAACTCTCTTTTGCACACTCACAAGTGTAAAGCAACTCTTGCCCCACTCTGTATTTAAATTTTTAAAACAGAAATTCACGGTATCTTCCTAGATGTTTATTAGAAAGATCAACAAGGAGTCTAACAAAACCAAGACTCTCAAGAGATCCCTTAGGTCCCCTGGAAAAATAAACCATTTAAAACATCGCTTCATTTAAACTTTGGAGAACTATCATAAATAAGCCAGTTCCATGAAAGTTGTAACTGCACATCCATGACCTGAACCCTCCTTGTCAGAGTTTTAAATGTACCTTTTTTCTTTTCATCATTGTACTTGAGAGTCTTTTATAGCATTTACATTTCTGTGTTCTTTTCAAATTCAATTCTCATGACAATTCAGAGAAACTTGACCCCATTGCACAGATAAGAAAATCAAGACCAACAGAACTTCAGTGACTTTCCAAATGATCCAGCTACTTACAGGCATGCAAGGCTGGGACTTGAACCTATTTTTTTTTCATACCAGTCCACTTTTCATTTACAATGAATCTCAATTTATGTGTGTCTCATTTCCATGTGCCATTCCTGTATTCAATTGACGGTGCTAGTATAAGGTAACTCCCAGAGCTATTGGAGATCATCACAGGAAGGTAGAAGGAATCTGAGTTTCCCAGATGGAAGTCACACCGAGAAGAAAGAATCTAACTATGTGACAAACGTCTGACGACGGCACTGAAGTGTATGGAGGAAAACAGGCACAGCTCAAAGTGACTGTGGAAGTGAGCAGAGACTATCAGGTCAGAGGGGCTGCACGTAGGCGTATTGCTTTAGCTGATAAAGGTGTTTCTCACAGGAGTAGGGGTTGCCAATTCTGAAGTCACTGGACACATACACTTGGACTTCACATGTGAGTATGGGGATGGGATATCGTAGAAAACAGGTTTCTCACTATTAGGGTGAGAGGTTGCAGATAAGGAAGGAAAGGGGAATGATGTAAGAATAAATCATGTGATATGGGAGTAGAGTTGGAGACATCATTATGAACTCAGGTTTGGCTTAACATAGACACAGATGGATAAATATAAAACAGTTATTGGTTTGTGTGTGCCCACCAGTTAGTAAGAGTATACATTTTCCAAGTCCTAATTGTTGAGTGGGCCTAAAGAAATGACATCCCAGTAGCAATGAGCACATCTAGTGTCCAGATTTTAGTTTCTAACAATATCAGGAACCAGGAGTCCTTGGAAAAATGACTGATTCTAGGATTGGGGCAGGAAATATACAAGATGAACCTGGTGTATCCTGTAGTGTCAAAAAGTAAGGAAGTGCTAAAAAGAATGATGGGAGTTCTACCAAAGAAACACAAGAGCCAACTGAAAATCCTCTCAATGTCTGGAACAATTTGAGCGACAAAATAAATAACATAGGGTTGAGTTATAGCCCAACATATAAAGTAAGTACCCATAAGCCCATGCCAATATAAATAAAGGATTAAATAAGTATGAAAAAATAGGTAAACCTCCTCTGCAAAAGAATTTCAAATAATTTATGTACATACTCCCTCTCAAGGTCATGGAGCACAACACCCTTCTCCCTCCCACCCTGAGTGTGGGCTACACAGAGTGATTTCCTTCCAAAGAGCACAGTATGGAAAGGGAAGGGAAGGCTAACTTTATGGTCAAGAAACCTATGTCAGCTGGGTGATCAAGCTTAACCTTATCGGTAAAAACAAACATGTTGATACAGCCAAGACTCTTGATAGGATGTAATAAGGATCATCTGTGGCCTTCTTCCTACGAACCCATTACCACAATGCAATCAGGAAAAAAAATCAGACAAATCCCCATTGAAGGACATTGTACGTAATATCCGCCACTGTTCCTCATAACTGCCAAGATCATCAAAAACAAGGAAAGTGTCAAAAATAACCACAGTCAAGGAGATGTGATAATTAAGTGTGATGTGGCATCCTGAATGGGATCCTGGGACAAAACGAAAACGACATTATGTAAAAACTGAGGAACACTAAATAAAGTATGGACTCTAGTTAATAATAAAAATATTGGTTCATTAACTCTGATATATCCCGTAATAATGTCAGATGATTATAATGGGTAACTAAGTGTGGGGCATATGAGAACCTTCTGTAGTATCTTTGCAACGTTCATGTAAATATAAAACCATTAAAAAGTAAAAATGTATTTTAAAAACTGAAAACACACACAAAGCTCCTACATAGGATAATTTTTTTAATCTTGGTTTCTCTGATGGTATTTTGTGAGCCATTAATTCACTAAAGGCCAGGAGAACATTTACCACCAACTCTACAAAACATGTACCACTGAAGGAAGAAGCAATGGCATGGACATTCTAAATCATAAGATATTCAAAATTACCTTTATATAGTGTAGAAAGATACTCTTTCCCGCCTTATCTGATTTCCCTTCTTTATTACATTTTGCTGGGGCTTATATTAAAATTTCTCTGCACAGCATGCTCAGTAGTCACCAGTCGGCAGCGGGAAGCATCAGTTCAGACACAGTGGGCATGGGAGTCTAGGATTTAAACATTTACAGAGACTAGGTCCGAAAACCGGATAAGCCACATATGGATAAGGAGGAGGTAGCCATATGCTCAAAAGCTTTCATTAATTCTAGACTCCAGAATTGGAGGTTAAACTGGTCTTTTAAGTAGAGTACATTAATTGCAAGTTCAAGCACTAATTAAAACGCTTTCCTCAACTTGGTTAAAAATTCATTGGGCACGAGGACATTTTTTCTACTTCAATTCTAAGAAAAGTGAATGAATATAATAGAAAAACTTAACCCAGCATGGTGCAAAATGAAAGATTCTCTTTCAATGAATGGCACGCTAAGTTGGCAGTGGGGGAATGGAGCGCCACAGCAGTAGGCAGGGAGGGGACTAGAAAATTATACTTTACAGTCCAATCACTTTAACAATTGTGGCAGGTTCTGACCTCCCTGCTATCCAATTTTTCTCATTCCTAAAGAGAGCAAACAAAGCAAAAGAAAAAGAGCCTCAGGCCTCAGAATAGCAGGTTTCAAACACTGGGTACCATAATGCATACAACACCTTATGGCAACCCACTGCGCATGATTTCTGAGCATCTGCAACAGGGAGCAGGGGAATACCGGCAAATGAACCCCTCCAGTCGCCAGTTAGCTGTTCACGAATCCCGGTTCAGGGAGGCTGTCCGGGGGCCTAACAAGCTGCAAACTCTAAATGGTAATAAAAATCCAAACTGAGTGCTCTTGATCTCCAACCAAGAAGCCCTGAGCAAGTCTGTAAAAGGTTTTCCCTTCAGTTTTTCCTGAGTGCTGCTCTGGTCCCAGGGACACTCAACCATTTCAATGGGAATCTTTGTCTAATGAGATGCGCTCGTAGAATTTCACTGCTGGTTCCAAATCAATTACAATTTCTGGCTAATTCACCTAACACCACTTCTCAGGGTCACCTCCCCTGGAAGTCCCTGGGAGTTGCGCTCTCTCACTGGGGGCAGCCAGAAGCCAATGACTACCTGTTTCAGGGCCACAGATTTGTCCTCTTGTCTCAGAGCAGGACAGCTTTCATTGTGATTCATAGTCCAGAGCTCCCCATGAGGTTAGGCTGAGGTTAGACCTCGGCTTAAACCACATTTTTGCCGGGATGATTCCTTGTCCCATCCTAATTTTCTCACTTCCTTACTTGATTCATCTGAGAGTAGTTCTTCAATAACAGCGTGAACCAGAATCCTTTTCTCAGTCTCTGCTTCTAGAAACCCGATCTGTTACCTCTAATAAAAAATTCTTACAGTAATAATAGTGGCATCATCACTGAAAGGGACCAAAATTTTGCCACCCCAAAATGTATCATTCGGGATATTTATTTTGAACTGGTTACTAAGAAACAGAAGATGCAGAAAGAACTTTGGACCCTTCCCCTTTCCTGCCTAAGAGATCTAGATGCAAGGACCTGCTCCAGGAAGGATATCTTAACATATTCACCTTTGTAATGATGCAGATAGAAAGGCTCCAAGCAGGTGCCTGCTAACTAGCTGCCCGGCCCTATGTCCTGTCCCCTTGGTGTTGGGCTGCCTGGCAGGAATCTGCCTGCCACTTGTGTTCCACTCCTTCCCAGCTAGATATAAATTGCCCATTTCCTTTGAAATCTCACACCCCCGTCCCCTTTTCCATAGTGACATATAATCCTCAACTGTCTGATGTGTTTCAGGTCTCCTATCTTATGCCACCCCCTGGCAAGCACGTCCGTAGTACACTCTGTACATTTTTCCCTGTGAATATTTGTTAATTTGACTATCAGCCTGGCTAGGGGAACTCAGAAGGTAGAAGGAAATGAATTTTTAAGCCCCCACATCAAAACCACAAACACAATAGCACAGCAGCTGACATGTACTGAGTGCTTATTTTTGCCAGACACTCTTCTAAGGATTTGACAATCACCATCTCTTTTATACCTCATGAAAATGTGTGAGGTAGGTGCTATTATTCCCTCCATTTGGTAGAAGAGGAAACAGACCTTCAGAGAGGTTAAAAAAAAAATACTTGTCCAAGGTCACACACCTGGTATGAGGGGAACCAAGAATCCCAGGGCATCAGGTTACAGAGTCAGAGCTCTTCCATTGATAGTTTACTTGAATTCAAGTCCTTACATATTTTACAGCCACAAGCTTCTCAAAATTAATCTGCTTGTAAAGTTTCTTATCTAAAGGACCCAAAAATGTGTCCTTTAGTAGCTAGTCTAGATTTGGTGTTGGAATCTAAAGAAAGTGTGAAGAACTAGGGCCTGAAAATATGTAGTGGGCCCGCTGCTGATTTATGAGGTGTTGGGGGCACCATCCGGAGGAAGCCCCCCTCCCCACCTCTCCTTCAGGAAGTCAAAATCCATGGACGGACTTGGAGGTAACTCAGAATACATCTGCTTTACAGACTGACTTCAGGAAAATTAGGTGGCTATTCCAAAGCTGCCAGCTACCCTCTACTTCATTTGGGTTGATGACCCCTGCCTATTAGGACCCACACTCAAAACTTGCAACCATTGACCTGGAAGGAAGTAAGACATCCTTCCTTTCCTCTTCCCTGCAGCTGCACACAGGTCACCTCAACGCAGAGACCGGAGGGCTGTTTTTGCCTACAACAGCCAGTTAGGAAGCAAAAGGCCAGCAAAGTCTTGCCAGAGACTCTCTGTGCCCTGGACAACATCCCACATAAACAAAGTGGGGACTTCTCCTAGAAAAAAAAAAAAGAAAGAAAGAAAGATGCCCTTGGCTTTTTGAGAGTGAGAGTGATCTTCCTACAAAACCACAACCTTCCCCTGGCCTTGAGCTCCCCTTATGCAAAACTCAAGGATATGTGGTTTTACTTCTGTATAACCTTTTGCAGCAAAGCCACAAGAATGTGGGTTCCAGTTAAAGTGATTTGCCAGCTACTCTAGTTGGCGATAATTAGAAAAAACAGAAACCAGGGTTTGCAGAGAAAGAAGGAGGTAACTCAGAAAGCAGACTCAGGGTCGATTTTTTTGGCAATAAAACCTGGAAAGAGAGAAGAGGAGAAAGATGAGGTTCAAGCAGGGCCGGGTTAAAACTTTCAGGGATGGATACTTAGTGAAAAAGACCGTTGTAAGCTCCCCACTGTATATGTGATTCAAAACAAAACTTTATACTCTACACACTACTGTGCATGATATATGCCAAAATTAAACGACTTTCTTCCTAGTTTTGTTTTGTTTTTAAGTACAAAATTCTGGAGAAGTCCATAGCAGCTGGGCTCCTCCTATCTTTCGACCCTTTGCTTGGCACCCTAAAATGATTGCTGACTGCTGCCCCCAGAAGCATGGGCTAAAGTAAAACCTGGGCCTTAAAACTAAATCCTCATGCCTATTGGGAGGAGAGAAAGGCGGCTTGTGCAATAGGTGGTGATGTCTACACTGGGCATAAGTTATACCAGACAAAGCTGAGCACCGACATTTTTCTGCATCTTGGCCAACAAGGGTGGCGGAGGTGGAACATAGGAAGATGAAGTCAACAGCTTTTGTGCTATAAACTTCCAGTAAAATCCCAAAGACGTTGAATATTTAGGAGACATCCTAGATACGGAGGAAAGAAAGCATCTTACAGTATGCTCAGTATTGTTAACAAAAAAGTAAAGCAACTCTATAAGCTTACCAGTATTCACCTGGAACACTACAGTTGCATCATACTCATGATTAAAACATTACAATATGCCTGTACTTACTGCAAAATAGCTGATGAAGTCAGCAACCTCCACCTCCCAACCCCTCTCCAGGGGCCCCAGGAACCACAGGTATTCCCAGGATCCAGCAACTAAGAGATTAACGCCTGGACCAGCTCAGGCCAGAGTCCATTCTAAATGGTCAGTGCCTCACGCTGAGATGCTATTGTGAAAATTAATAAAGGAAACTCTCACTAAAGTGAAGTCAGCAGGCCAGAAGGGGGAGCTCTCACACAGTACCACTCCAGGTCAATTACAGGAAGAAGTGGTGATGTACAGACCCCAACAGAATCGTCTATACAGGAAAGATTCATGGATGGCAGGAAAAGATGTACATTGTATCTCCTACAAGAAATCGACTACCCCAGCAATTCAGCCATGAGAAACCAGCAGCACCCTGAATTTTTTTTCCTTTGTAAAACAGGATTCCCCCTTTTTGTGGGACTTGCCTATCTATCTATGGCTTTTGCTATAGTTTGCTTGTCCCCAATGGCAGTTCTTTGCTGTTTCCAGATAAACCCATTTTTGCTGGTAAAATATCTGATTGTTTTATTTTTAAGGTCAACACAATCTATATACATGACATTGAAACTGTAAAGTAGCAAGATTATGAAATTTTCTTACCAAATAAGAGCTGCAAAATGGAAATGAATATAGTGGCTATTAGAACTCACATAGAATACATTTAAAAATGATCTTTAAAGAAATTCTGATTTCCTTTTAATTTAAAGTTTCTCAACCATTATTTTTCCCACTATGGGATTTTCAGGACTGCCACCATGGAGTTGGAAGATAGTCTCCACTTCTCAAATTTGCTATAGGTAAGTAAAGACACCTGAGGACTCATTAACCTTCACTCACGTAAGCCATTCACACCTGGGGCAAGACACCATCCAGAATTGCATTGTACATGCACTTAATGAGGCCCCTAAGTTCCATGGTGTCCCCCCACCCCCACACCCTGGAACTGAGAATGCATCCACAATACTATCTGTAGTGACCTTTCTGTTTAGAAACAGATCATGGAAAAAAGAAATGAGGAGGAGAGAGAGGGACAGAGAAGAGGGAGGGAGGGAGACCACTGATAGAATTCTACGGTTGAGTCACAGCCCAGGAAAGTGTTAGGATGATAATACTAGATAACCTCTCTGCTTCAGGCTGAGGACTTCAACTTCCTCTCCACACAATTTGTTTCACAAAGGACAATACAACCTACAGATCTGTAGTGTCCACATTAAGACCCTCCTCATACCCTACAGCATCTCCCTAATACATTGCCTTCTGCTTGGTAATACCTTGTTTAGTTTTTATTTTTATAAAACTCCACTTTGGAAATGAGACAGTGGAATTTTAAAAGATATTACAAAATTAAAATTTCTATGTGTTGCAGTTTCTAGGAACTAAAGCTGATCCTCATCAAATTATGCTAATTTACTGTACAATGTTTAATTAAATCTTACCCCAGGCAATCTACTTCCAGGGTTTATTTTTACAGCTTAGAACTTTCAAACATGAAAATGCCTTTCAATTTAAATTTAAAGAAAAAAACCTATTCACTGAAGTTTATTGGGAAATTTTACTTTACAACCTGGGCTTCATTCAGGCTCAATTCTTTCTTTCTCATTTTCACTCTTTGTCTCTTTTTCTCTTCAGGAAAAACAAAACAAAAAAATTGCTGCTTAGAAATTCCCTTCTCTATTCTGAATAGTAGTTAGTAAATCCCTCTGTGAAATGGCACTTTCTCAAACTGGGCCATTTTCCAGGCAGACTGCGTTCAGCTAAAGGTAAACATAACTGACCACTGACCGGGATTAAGGTGAGACGTCTTTCATCAGGAAGTGACAATGGCTGCACAGGGTATAGTCTCGGTGACACTTGTGTCTCATGTTCCCTTCCATCAAGGAAGGAAAAGCTGGCATTCAACAGACTGCCACATGTCCTTACCACTGTCTAGAGTTGCAATGAAGGAGCTCTCTCCATAAAAGCTTATAATAAATTTTGTTCCAACCAGACATTTTCTATCCTCCTGGACAAAATGTTACATCTGAATGCTAGGACATTTGCCCCACAGCTTGATTTTTAAGTAGGTTAATGCTTTCAGATCCTTTTCCAGAGCAAGTATTATAACATCTTTATAATTTTCCATAATCTTGGATTTGAATTAAAACAGTGATCGTTGTCCTATGACATCTGAATGCCTCATACCATTCAAATACTTCAGTGATGTAGCATCACTGAAGTGTTGGCTTTTCCATCAAAGTCCTCTATACCAGGATATTCTTTTACCCTTGGCTGTGTGAATTCCATCCCTTCTAATTTAAATCACAGAAAGGTGGGACAATCTCCCACAGATCAAATGCACTTGACATCTCTGGGGCACTTGTGGTAAGCAGCTTCTAAGATCACTTCCAACAACCCCTGTCTACTGGCATTCCATCCCGTGTGCCACCTCCCACATTGAGCCAGGGTGGATCTGTGTGGTCAGTGAGTACAATAGAAATGACAGGATGTCACTTCTAAATTTAAATGACAAAAAAATGACATCTTGTATCTTGGACACTATCTCCCTCAGTGTCTCTCTCTTTCTCTTTGATCTCTTGTTCTATGAGAAGGTAATGCCTTGCCACACAACACTCAGGCAGCCTAAGGGGAAGCCCAGGTGGCCAGGAGTCCCAATCCACAGCCAGTGAGGAACTGAGGTCTGTCAACACCACAGAAGTGAGCCCACAAGAAAATCCTTCCCCAGGAAGCCTTCAGTGCGACTTCAGCTCCTGCCAACATCTGGACTGCCATTTTATGAAAGGCTAAGCCGCCACCACCCAGCTACCCAGATTGTTGACTCACAGAAACTGTGAAACAATAAATGTTTGGTGTTTTAAGCTGCTATGTTTGAAGGCAACTTGTTATATAATGGGCAGCTAATATAGGAATGTTGACTATCCTATCCTGCCCTCTTTTGGTACCTCAATCAAAGTATTACCAGGAAAGAAACCACTTGGTTGTTTAGAACAGAGGGACTCAGAGCAGGGAATTGGTCCAACCAGTGATAAAAATGCTAAGAACTCAAAGGACAGTGAGACCATCCTGAGATTAGCAGCATCTAAAAGCCACTCACACTCGTAGACTAGAAAGGCAAAGAGAGGAGTGGGTATTAGCAGAACGCACAGACCAGAGTGCCTTCTAGTGTAGCCCTGTCCAATAGGAAATGGAAATGGTCTACATCTGCACAGTGCAACATGGTAGTCACTAGTGACCGTGGCTAAATAGCACTTAAAATATGGTTGGTGCAACCGAAGATTTATTTTTTAATATTGAGTTTCATTAATTTAAATTTATTTAGCTTCATATAACCACATGTAGTTGTGGCTACCATGCCATCACAGGTCAGAATGCAGATGGAGTTTATTTCACTCACGTGTCTATTTTTTTTAAATAAGTGAATTAGTGCCAATTTCACATCAGGAAATTTCACACCAAAATTCAGGTTCTTTCTTCTCTTGAAATTGTAATAATCAGCAGGATGTGACTGGCAGCCGATTCTTTTAAATGAGGCATGCACTTTCCAGTCCGCCTCAGTCCTTACCCAGCACTTTCCATCCAGAGGTCACGTGAGTTTGCAACTTCTGATCTAAGATGATGTTGCAAGAGGTCCTAGGGGACAGATCAGACTCAACACCTGAAAACAGGGAATGACTAAACTTCAGAAGTCCAGGCAGGTTGCTGAGCTCTGGGCGGTCTCTAGATGCAGACATCATTGACCAAAGAGGGGTTCTTTTAAGTGGTAAGTCAGATTGATGTTATAAGTAGACTCTGCAGACGAAAGTTTTTACAGAGGAACTCGGGATAAAGGAGGAAAGAAGGTCAATTCTATGGAGGCTAACAAAGCACCTTTGTGCTTTAAAACCCTATGATCAGAACTGGGCCATTACAGGACAGTGACACAGGATGCAGGAATTCTGCCTTGGTGAGTTTCAGGACCCTCGTTCACAGGGTAACATACTTGGAAAGAGGGCTAAAGGCTCCTCTCCTACCAGAGTCTCCTACCAGAGTGGAGAGGCAGAGAGCAGAGCCCCATTCCTTAAAGAGGACTGGTTCAGAAACTAGAGATAGGAACTGAGCCTACAAGTACAAATGCTAATAAATTCCATGAAAATATGGGAAAAGAGACTGGGGCTCATAAAGAGATTTCACTTCACTTAATTCTCCAAGTACAAGAATCCAAATTTGTTTCAATGACTCTTCGTCTGGTTTTCTTCAGAATTAAGGCATTAAAGAGTCTGTCTCCTGCTTCCTTTAAAATAAAATATTATCCCAGAATCTTAGACATATTTAAAATCATGACTGCAGAGCTTTTGGAACAATTAGCACAGAGTTTCTACCCCAAAGGGAAAATTGCTGTTTTTATGAATTTTCCCAAAGTGGTGGATAAAAAAAATGACTCTTCTCTGAAATCTTTTTTTTTCCCTGCCATTTTCTCCTTTCACATATTTCCTATTTCTTAGTCACCCTCTATTTAGGTACAGGGAAGGATCAACTTCCTGCTAGTGAATTTCTGAATACTTTAACTTCCTGTTAGTGAATTTCCACTGCATGGTACACCCACTGCTTCCCGTGGTTATTAGTTGAGAGTAACTACCACCCACTTCCACCTCTTTGTCACAGAAGGATGCAGATTGCTCTTGTCTAACACACTTCTCCATCACACCTGGCAGCCATTCCTATTCTTGGTTCATAAAGGGTGCATGTAGTCAACTTAAGTGACGCAGGATCAACCATGGAGGTGGCGGAGAGTGCTGGACAATTGCACAAAGCAGCACTAGCAGTTGATAGGTCTCAGTGAGAGGTTATTAGGAAGGGAGGTCAGCCCTCCCCTCTCCGTGTGGCCCATTCCAGGGTTATTTCCATATGCCAAGAGTGGCATGTGTTTAACCCCCAGTGCTCAGGCATGCCATGTCCTACTAAGCAGCAAAATGAAATTGAGAAACATGTAACCTGGACTTATGATGGAGGTGAAGAGGAAGAGGGAGTGAGCGGCGGGAGGAGATCCACCTTCCAGCAGATGGTACCACCGGCCTAAGTGCAGTCATAAAGATTATAAAGCCTCCAAACTCCTTCCCCCGGATCTCTGGCTGTCACTGATTCTTTTCCCCAGCCTTTCATCCAGTACCTGGAAGTCTCTATAGCAATGTGAACATTCTCAGACTTTTTATTTCATTTTTCTTGGAAACCTTCAGTGAGTAAATCAGTTGAGTATTCATTAATTTGAAAAATTCATCCAGTTAAATTCTTCAAGTCATGGCTCAAGGACCGTGTGCTCATGAACTCATTAGTAAGTGGTTTCTGTGAACAGAGGACTCTGGCTTGTGCTCCTCCCAGGAAGGCAGAGTCTTTCCTTTGGATTCTTACATCCTAAGGAATGGAGGGTGGCAGTGGAAAAATATCTGTCCTTGAAGGATGACTTTAATGCTTCTCCACGGAGCATCCCTCTGACTTTAACAGAAACCTCAGGCACTCCAAGTTTAGTAGAAACCTCCTTTTCTGAATCAGTGCACGACCGTCTATCATTAGACCTCCCTTGAGTATCTGCGAGGTAACCAAACATGTATGGCTTCTTTATAGGTCTCTTTTCAGGGGCGCTAGGTTCCAGTTCATAAATATGACTGAAATTCGGTTGCAAACATACCCTATGGGTTATAAGCTAATGCTGCAGACATGAGTAAAACTCTGCTGAGAGCCAGACTCATCTGTTCTATCAGGGGTGGGTGGAGGTGGACAGGGATTTGGTGAATCAAGTGTTTTCAGGGCGTAAATGAAAAGGCTTGCGAGAAGAACACTAAAGTTCTAAAAAATAACACTAATTTTGAGACAGTATATACAGGGTAGGAGATCAAGACTGCTACCAGCAAGTACCAAATCTTCTACCACTCCACAGCCAGCACAGCTGTGTGCACTGCACACCCCCTTTCCTGCCTCTCTCAGGAATGAACTGACTCTTAGAAATATGCCATTTGTGGCCGGGATAATACTATACCGTAGAATAAGATGCAGATCACAGTTTGGGCACTTTCCATCTCATTTTATCAGGCTCTTTTTCAGGGTGTCTGGGAAAATGAATCACATAGAACAAGACAGTTCATGCTTCCTTCTAGCCCCATCCCCTGCTGACCTACTTTAATACTTAGTTCTCAAAAAGATGTTATTAAGCAATAAAAACATATACATTATATGCATGTGTGTGTATACATGTGGCTGTGTGTGCATGTGTGTAAGACATCAAATCTGAAGACGACGAATTGAGGCTAAGAGCCATGCAGATTTCCAATTCTCATTGACTGCTCTGAATATATATATAGTTTGTTACTCAGATTATATATATATATATATTATATATATATACACACAATTATGTATATTTATATATATAAAATCTGAGTAACAAACTTCTCCAACACCACTCATTTATTTTCCTAACAAAATTTAAATTTTCAGTTAAAAGTTGACTTATTTTGACTTAGAGTTACTGACAAGAAAGACTCTCTAGATTCATTAAGTAAAAATAAATAGATAAAAATAAAGCTAGTTGCAAAATAATACATACCAGATAGTCCAGTTTCCAGAATTATGAAACTCAAAAACAAAATGTACACGAAATACAACCATATATAAACATGGTTTTGAAAAGGAGGAAGTGAAGAGAGATCTATCAATTTTATTCTAAATACTTCTGTGTTATTTGATTTGTCAAAGTATATGTGCTTTTTTTTAAAAGATTTTATTTATCCATTTTTAGAGAGAGGGGAAGGGAGGGAGAATGAGGGAGAGAAACATCAATGTGTGGTTGCCTCTCCCACACCCCCTACTGGAGACCTGGCCTGCAACCCAGGCATGTGCCCTGACTGCAAATCAAACCACAGACCCTTTGGTTCTCACGCCAGCGCTCAGTCCACTGAGCCACACCAGCCAAGGCTATATGCATTTATTTTTAAAGTAATTAAGAGAAAATATATTAAAAATGAAAGAGACTTCATAAGCCCATTCTGAAATCAATTTTCTTGCTATTGCAATGACTACAAGCTATCATCTGAACAACTGATCAGGGTCCATTTAAATCAACCACCAATACTTTTCCTCACTCTTGTACTTAGAGATTTTATTACCTACTTAATACATTTGACAAAATCTTAAGTTTGAAAACTGCATGACTCTGCTTCCCAATGAAACTAGTAAGTACCCAAAGGCAAGAATCTTCTTTCATATCATATATTTTTCTACCTTCCCACAATCAGGTACATTGTTTAGCACAAAATAAATATTTGATAAATACTAGTTGAATTTAATTCATTCTAAGTTTTCTTTGTAAGCTAACTATTTGATTGTTGTAAATGTTTGAAAGGGTAAAGACTACAGACATATAGGAATATAAATCTCTTAAAATTTACACATAGCGAGTCTGTCCCAGAGTTCTCAGTTTGAATAATGAAGAGGCAGGAAAGAAAAGGAGAGAAGTGAACTTTTAACAAACTAGTTTTCCAGCCTACAATTGGCCACCATTAGCTCTCTTTATCTTCTGAGTCCTGTGTCACTTTAAAAGTTATTTTGTAATAGTGTATCATTGAGTTTCTTAGGGTTATAATAAATACAAGAATACAATAAATACAAGAAAAATAAATACAAGACAGAGGAAGCTTCTGAGATATATGGATAAAATTGTAGATACAAAAGTTTGTTACAGCATTATTAATTAGAGCAAAATCTAAAAATAAACTAAATGCTGAAATATGAATAAATATTTAAATAAGTTAAGATTTATCCCCACATCAAAAAACACTGCAAAGTCATGTTTCCAAAACCTACTTCAATATAGTAAATTAAATCCATATTTTTAAGTCTCCTCCACCTCCAGTGCCTAGTGAAATGAAGAGCCAAAATTAAAAATGAGGAAAATGTTATG
>VMDR010016596.1:0-21007 GCA_007922815.1 Macrotus californicus
GCTTGAGAGCAGGGAATGTGTGGAACGTTTTATACCTTTTTCCTGTCTTCTTTCCCAACACCTGCCCTGATGCTCACGATGCTCACACCTAATGGTGGCGCTAAAGAATGTTTGTTGCAACGTACTGGATGGTGATTGTGTGTCGTCCGTTAAGATTTTATTTATTTTTAGAACTATTATGTTCCATCACCTGGCAGAGGGACTGTCATACGGAAAGTGCACAATGAAAACTGTTGAACGAATGAGAGGAATAGTCAGGGAGAATAAAGATTCAGAAATAAACTTTCTGCAGGTTCGTGCTGTCTGCTGGTGTTGCAGGGCGAGGAAGGATGTGGAACTTCCTTTGGTAGGGACACTGGGTCATGCATGCTCTGAGGGGACAGAGAAGACCTAGAGAACAAGGTGTCGAGAGCTGATATGGAGCAGACCACAAAGCAGCCCAGCAAATTCTAGAGGAGCCCAAATGGCCTACATCTAGAGGTTCGGCAGCTGTGGCGAAGCTCTGGTGGGAAAAGCAAACAGGCACGGGCACGGGTGTCCTGTCTGGAGTGGCAGGAAGGGAGAAAGCGGTCCCTTGGGGAAAGAGGCTGTTCTCTAGAGCTAAGAGAGTTCCGTGTTCTGGTTTTAACTCGGCCCCGATTCCCTGTAAGCCACCTCTGGGAAAGTAGTTCACCATTCATGTTTTCAACATAAGTCATTGTTACCTAGAACTGCGTATCCTCCTTCTGTTGAAAAGTATGTTCCTGTTTCCATTGGACCCTCGAAACAAGGAGTCACGCTAAATGTCTGAGAGGCCGAGGTGATGGAGGCCCCGTTGAGCTGGAGGTTGCTGAGACAGCCACTGAAACTGTAGACTGAGTTTATCTGAGAGAAGAAGACACTTCTTAAAATCCGTTTTCTCAACACAGATGTACCAAAGGGAATCAAAAGGAAGGGATTTGAATCTTGAAAGAAGCCAAGCAATTCCTTATTTATCTCAGCTATCTGAATGATCGATAGTTTTCTAGGTAGTTGCTTTATAACTAATTCTTTGAAGCTGGAATTTTGTTTTTGATTAATGTCAGCCTGAAGTAGTTAAGCTATGAAAATTTTTACATATGCCATGACCAAATAAATTGCAGCTGTGTTTTCAAGCTGACTATAAGAAGTACCCTAGTTTTTTTTCCTTCAAGAATGATAGCTATGCCCAAGATCACCTAGCACTGATGACAGGTAGTGAAATTCTTAACTGTTAAATCAATACCACAGTTAGATAAACAGAAAGCTTGCATTTCTGGCTGCATAGCTGTTTCTGTGGTTGAACATTTATCATAACACAGAACATGAAACTGGGCCCATGTGGATAACTGATTTCGCACTGCTTTTGAAATCTTTTAAAGAGGTTGTCAAAAATTAGGGCTACTCACAAAATCCAATTAAAAAATCTAATTAGACACAAACCCCACCTCCTCTTTTCTGCTTTATCTGCATATATTAATGAGTCTTAGAAATGTATTAACTCTCTGTGTTAAAGTTAAAGCTATATTTATGTAAGAAAAATTTAGTCCTTTATGCATTCCCTTTAATGGTAGCTTTTTAAGATTACAATATTTTAAACTTTTAAATTATAAAAATAACATGTTTCTTACTACACCCGCACTTCTGCCCAGCAGTAACCATATTTCCTTGTGCATTTACAAATTGTGCATGTGTGTAAGAAACAAAAATGAGATCATAGTTTACATAATTGCCTGAAAGATTTTTTCACTCAATAATGCATAATGAAATGACTTCCTTTTTTTTTTACACTAAAAGTATGGGTACTAGCTGAATAAATATACATCTTCTTGAGACATAAATTTTCATGGTAATTTTTACCTCTGAAACTTTCTTCATCTCACCTCTACTTTATAATAGAAGGGTCACTCCTAACTTTGCAATGCCACAGAATAGACATCCCATAGAACAACACTCGCTTTGACATCCCATCTCCAGCTGAACTACAGTTTCACTCTGGCCAGGTTCCTAATCATACAATGAGGGCTGGATTAAGTGATCTTCCAGCTCTAAAGGTAAATGACCCTACCTAGTCACAGCCTGGCTTACCTGGACGTTTTTCACAGCTCTTCCAGGAGCCACACCTCCCAAGTAAATAGGTCCCTTGATTCTCCAGGAAGCTCTAGTAGGAGGAAGACTTTCTTCTAGAACTCGAAGGCCATCAATTACCAATCGACCACTGCTCTTTTCCCGAATAAATATCACCTGGATGGAGAGAAGGACAACAGCACATCTCAAGTACATTCCAGGATTAGGGGAAAGGCCATGTTGCCTTTCCTCCCAACTTTACTTATTGCAATACTGTGGAAAATCTGTAGCAGTTCTTGAGAAAAAGTAGTCATCCTCTGAAGGTCAGAAGTTTGTCTCTTCCTTTAAAGCTTGATTGAAAGTCACCACAGGCTTAACTTCTGAATACAGCTTATGTTCAACAGAGCTCTTCCCAATTGGCCAGCCCACATGCTATCTCCTAAATTTATTGCAATTTATTTTAAGTCAGCTTACATTGTTTAGTCTTTCCAATCCATACACACTGACTTGCTTCAATCCTTAGGCAGTTCCCCCTGTTATATCCTGTCTTCTTAACAGATACACTTCTCACTTTGTATCTTCTACAGCTTAGCCCATAAAAGATATTCACCAATTGTTGTTGAATATTTAGAACATTATAGGCAGTAGGAAAAAAAATCAAGGGAAAAATCCTTAGAAACCAAACTTCAGTTTATGTTGGCCATTGATTCTTTGGTCAAAATAAAAAAGTTGATTGGTCAGAAAATTATATTCCATCTGTATCTCTTTTAAATAGTGTGCTTCAGGATTTTTATAAAAAAAAATAATAAAAGTTTTTGAAACTGAACTATGAGCATATAGAAATAATTTTTAAATAGATGTTTCTAGAGAAATCCACAGTAGGGCATTAGTGTCAGTCCATTTGCCAGTGGTGGGTATTTGTAGGTAATAATATCCTCTGCCTTCAACTTACATCATGCCACAGTCCATCATTGTATTTCTCTTGGCTTCTAATCTTTAGTTTCTTGTGGCCGACATTAAACATGAAAACCAGGCGGCCATGGGCTAAGAATAGCGTCATGAAGTCATTTTCTTCTTGATCTGAGACATAGAAAATCATCCCGTGGGAGGAACGTGTTTTCAGACGAATGGAAAACTGAGACCTGGTAAATGAAAAGAAAAAGGTTACCACCTGTAAACTGAGACTGAGGGTCATCTTCGGCTTCCCAAGTAGCCATGCTATCTACTCTCAAGCAGTATTACTTCTAATGATCCCTTAGCATTATTAATGAATATTGGGTAAGCACTGCTAGTTCAAAAATGTAAATCCTCCTCCTTTTCCTTATAAAACAGAGACACATTCCACCTTTAAGGAAGTGTTTCAGTTAAGGATCATATTATGTCTTGCTTTAAAAATGTGGTTGCAATTAGTTAAGCAAAAATCTGTAAGTTAAAGAAGCTTATTCATGTGGACAAAATACTAGTGAGTAATTAGTGGACAAAATACTAGTGAGTAATTAATGTGTATATGGAAATTTGCCTAGAAACAACATGATTTGTGTACTATCTAAATTACAGATTCATTTTTTCCCAGAAAAAATTAATTGATGGGTATCACATGTTAACACAGCCACCAAAGTGCATAGAAATTAAAACTTTCCAGACCATAGATAAGATACATTTATTATGTTAACTTCTATATTCTTCTTGAAGAATACAGAATACTAATTTTATCTATAGGTAAATAACAGATTAGAAGGCCTTAAGTAGGAGTTTCTTACTGAATGCCCTTCCTGTATATTTGAGAGAGCTATATAGAAAACCTATATAAGAATATTTGGATGCTAACACTTTAGAGATTTGTGAAATACCAGAAAGAGAGGAGGGGCTACAGAAATAGCTTGAGGGCCAGCAGAGATGGAAGCATATTTGTATTTTCGGTGTCTTTCCTTATTAACCTTCCAGCAGTTCAGAAGCATTCCCATTTGTAACCTCAAAGCAGTTTGTGTCGGGGAATGGAAGGTGATGTCGGTGTCAGATGAGACCTTGAAATTCACCCCACCTTTCTTTCACTGACTGTCTTTCTGTTTTGTAAGACACTAGAAAACTCCTAGGACAAATGCTGCTTTATGCGCCTTGGTTTTGGGAAGAAAGTCACCGAGAATATAATGTATTGAAAAGCATACATTGTGTACGATTTAGTGGTACTATTGTGTACTATTTGATGGTAAAAGAATATGATTAAGGTGGCCCAGAGAGGAAATATCACAGGAAAAAGGTGATACGTGGCAAAATTGAGATGAAGCCCAGTCATGGTGTTAAGTTTCTGGAAAAAGTGTGCTACTTTACTTTTCGCCAAAATCTCCTCTTAAGTGTTCAAACTCCTGGCGGCTGTTGGCTGTTCCTCCGTACTGATAGGCATGCTCTATCGCTCTAGGGCTGTTGGAAAGGTGGCAATGGGAGTCTCTTGGGGCATTTCTCTCTGGGAATTTCAGGCCCACAGGATCCCATGAAGGTGCATCTTTATTTTTCTCTCCCTATAACAATAGAAAACAAATAATATTAAAGGATAAAAGTGACATACTAGTAGCAAAAATTCATTTGTTACTTCCTTAACAACAACAACAATAATAAAATAATTAACACGGGTACTATTTGTGCATTTCCCATTGATGAAGTGGTATTTGGGCTCAGCACCATAAGCAAATGACTGCAGTGGCTGCAGCAGTAACAGCAGCCAGCAGCAACACAATTTGTTAACAAGTCCAAAATTCTAGTCTGGGATGGTAAAGCAGAGTTAAACCGAAGCTACAGGGATAGTGCTCTATCACTTCAATGCACATCTGAACCAAGGGTGGAGAACAAAAAAGCTGGCAATAAAATTACTCTAAGGCATCAATCAGTAAAATCCCCATATTATAGGCAACAATATCACTTTAACAACACATTATTATTTACACATGTTGTGTAAAAAGTTAAAATACTTAGGAATGTCTTCAAAATATTTAAGAATATTTTTGGTGATCAAATATGCAGCAAAATTTTATGTGAAGGATATAGAACAACTTTAAAAAATTATCTTGTGCTCTTAAAATCACACTGTTGATTTTAAAATTTAGAGTTGTGAAACTATAGGCTACTATTTAATGATTATTTAGTCTTATTTTCTGAAGCAAAAGTAAATGCAAATAAATCTGATTTTTCAGGCACTTATTCATTTATTCAAGCGAATGTCTATTGATTACCTACTAGGTAGAAGTGAAGGAGAAAGAAATCAATGTTTCTGTAAGCTTCCTTGGGCAGTGTGGGGTGGGCAATAGAAAGGTGAGTGAGAAATTGTTCTTGTGTTTTAAGAAACTGAAAATCTATTTAAAAGAATAGGGTATAAGTAACAAATTGGTAGACAAGTTGGTGTCAGATAGAAAGAACCTTAGATGACTTGCTAGAGGATGAGTTTTGTTTTTTAAGTGATGGGGAGTCACAATGGTTTTAAAAGCAGGAGAGGCCGGATTTGATACACTTAGGAAGAAAGCCTATAACATAGAAATGGCAGATAGGAGAGAAAATGTTGGATAGTAGGGAGAACTAGAGAACACAGCAAGAGCCAGAGTGAGTGAGACACAGGGTTAGACAGGAAAGAAAAAGTCCTGGTCCCAGATTATTGAATGAACACACACCGGTAGTTCCCACCCCTCCCTAATTCCCACTGAAATGTCGGAAGAACTATTCACATTAAAATAAATCCATCCTAGTCCTAGACATCTAGGAGGGTTTCTACTAGAAGAACAAAGAAGTATAAAAATTTCCAGAAGATATAACACAGTTTGGAACAGATTGACAATAAAATTCTTAATCTTATATGGGCAAAAGGCAGGATATTCCCCCCAAATCAGTGTTTCAGGCACAAGCCAGAATTACTCTCAAAATCCAAGTGCGGTGGACAGAGGGCAGACCAGCTGCTCTAAGTGCTCTGCTCTAAGAACAATAGGTCTTGGTCTGGCTGCGGCTGGGGAGACTCTCACAGTGGCAGTTGGATCAGAGAAAGTGAGGCGGTGCTCAGAGATCCGTCCTGAGGAAAAACCCACCTGGCTCCACCATCTCCTCTTCCCTTCCTCACGTAGTAGTCAGGACTCGGAACCTGATTCGTGCTGCAGAACAAGGTTTCTCTCTTGGATGGAGGAAATACACACAGTTTCCAATGTTTTTTGGCCCAGGCCCTTATCTATAAACAATGGCCTTAGCTTCAAGCCATGAATGGGCACAAGAAGACAGAGTAGGGCTTCAGGGAGACTTTTCCTCTAACATAACTCAGGAAATTTCTCCAAACTCCATGCTGTATTCCAGTCTTAGTGAAGCAACATGCCACAGAATGGGAGATATGATCATCTTTGTCTCATTGAAGGGCACAGGAAATGCTTTGCATGGGGCCTGGAAGGTGGGGGTGAGAGGGTGGTGGGGGTTTGGGGGCTTTCTCCAACTCTGGCTATCCCTCATTCTCTCCATTCCTATGGAGAGGATCTCACTCTTTCTCAGTCAGTGCATCCACTTACCTATGGGAAGAGAGCAACAGTGGATTTAGAGACTACAGGGCTCAGCAAAGCCTAAGGTTATTGGGCCATGACAATCTCAGTTTATCTGCCCTGCATTTCCGTGCTTCAGTGTGGGGAATACATGGACTAGGTTCTTTCTCTTGTCTTCTACAAAAATTAATAAACACTGATACCTTTATATATGGCAACGAAAAACTATAAATCCTCTGGATATATGCTCTGAATATTAATGCTAATAAAAGAGGTTATAATTTAATCACTTCATGACCATATAGTACAGAGACAGTTTATTATACTAAAATGGCTCTGTGTGGGGGGATTCTCACTGACCCCCTTTAGACTCTGACCTTCCCCATGTAACTTATTTCTCTGAGGGTCTAGTAGTTGCAATCCAACTAGGGGTACTAATGTCAATTTAGCTAGATTCTTTTGTTTCGGGTAACAGCCAAACTATTTAAGTTACTTAAGAAAAAAGGGCAGTGTGTTCCAAGGATATAAGAGTATCTTGAGAACACAATCTAAGAGAAGATAGTATAGTGGAGTCCTGCCAGGGGCAGGAATCAGGAATTGGAAAGCTAGGAAGACACGAGGCACTCCCTCTCTGGGTGTTCTGGTATCTCGGCTTTGTTTTTCTCAGAATGCCTGTTATTCTTTATCTGTGAGGCAGCTTTCTGCCTTTTTCTCTTTCTCTTTAAAGCAATTTTCTTTTTTTGTAGAATTCAGGCGTATCCAACCTTGTGGTGTCTCTAGGCCACACTGGAAGAAGAAGAGTTGTCTTGGGTGACACATTAAATACACAAACACTAACAAAAACAAAAAATCTTATAATGTTTTAAGTAATGTTTACAGATACAGAGATCTATATTGATTCTGTATCTATTACAAAGTTGAGTTTCTAAGACTTTTTACCATAAAGACTAAGAGGTTCTTACAATATTGAAAAATTTGTGTTAATAGTTCCAAGAGCTGTTGATTGTAACCTTGAGGCTACGAATGTTTGTTTAGGAAACTACATTTGATAGACGGCCTCATACAGAGAGCTGTATCCAATTAAAGGGATAAACTGTTTGCTTTAGAAGGCTGATTGTCCTTATCAGCCTATGACATTAACCTGCTGTCTACAATCCACTGAGCAGTGCTCAGCTAAAAAGTTAGCAGAATAAACTTTTTAGCATCAAAATATAAAGGTGACAGTAAGATTCCATTATAATTTAATAGTCTCCTCTGAAAAATCCTTCAAAGTATCCTTTAGCAAAATCCTTCATAAAAATCAATGAAATGATTTGTCTGCCTGAATCACTTCATAAAATCTTCCATGTGGAATTCAGGAAGGAATCCTGAAAAACTTCTAAGACTTTATCACACATGAACAAAATTATTAACATTGATACAGAAATCATGTAACAAAGGGAAGTTTCATAGAGATTCTAAGAAGTGTCCTATATAATCTGAAATACATGGTCAGTGAAAAACCAAGATATAATGGGCAGTGAAAAACCATCAGAAGCAAGAAGCTGGTGGGCATACTCCCCTCTGCCGATGGTTCCAAAGCCAGTCTTAGAAAGAAATTAGTTCTTCCCCTGAAAATGTGCTCAACCTCACTAGCATTCAAGAACATGCAAATTAAAACCCCAATGAGATCACTAAATTGACTAAATTATAAAAATTTGACCATATCCAGTGTTAGCCATTGTGAGGGACTATAGATTCTTTCAAATGCCATTTGTGACAGTGTAATTCCCTTTATCTAAGCAATTCCACCTTTAGGAATTGACCTCCAGAAACACTCATGAGACTTTATAGACATAATAGCTTGTGTACTGAATGTTTACTCTATGCCAGGCACTGTGTTAAGAGCATTTCATGCATTAACTCATTAATCCTTATCTCAACTCTATGATGAAGATAACTAATATTTATTAAACACCTATTATGAACATTGCTTTAGGCTCTTAGGATATATCAATGAACAAAACAAAGTAGCTTGCATTCTAGCAGAGGAGACAGACAATAAATAATAAACATAATAAAGTACATAATCAATTAAAATATGACAAATACTATGGAAAAAAGCAACTAGAAAAAGGCAAAGGAAATCAGTAGCACTATGAGTGTAGGTAGCTAAATATTAATAAAGGAGAGGGACAAAAAGAATCACACATTAAGAAGCCAATAAACTGGGAAGCTGAATCAATATTGGACCTGCTTCATTAGGAAGCTACAGCTTCACACACTCCCCAGGGAACCACTGGTCCATTCCCCAAAGAATACTGTGGGGAGGGATAAAACAATAAAGAAGACATTCCCCATCTGGGCACATGCACAGTAGAAGCTAAGATGGCACAGGAGGGGGTAAAATTCCACTTTGAGGCATATGAAGAAGCAGCTAAGATGGTGACCATAAAGGTCTGTCTGTCTAGCCTGGGAAAAGGTTCAGATTGTATAAGGAACACAGAACCCTTATCTAGGATCTGAATTGGTTAGGAGGAGGATCCAATGCAGGCCCATGAAAGCTTGGGGTATTGATTGGTTAGTTTAAAGAAGTGCCTGGTGCATCCGAAACCCAAGATAGTATAATTCCAGCTTAACAAAGAAACTCTCTCTCAGTAATATGTGCTCACTCTGTTTGCTGGTGCATTTTCTCTCTATTGCAGCCATGTGGCCCTAGAAGCCACCTGGGGCCCACACCAGACTGCACAGGCCTGGGCACACCGTGAGCTGGAGCACAGCCAGGAACACAGACTAAGTTAGCCAGATGGTGACAAAGACTAGACTGGACTGAACCAATGACAGAGAATTTCTGGACCTTGGCCATTGTGCTGGAGTTGATGAAGACAAGGCTAGACATTTTTTTTATGGTGAGACAGATGGAGATGAGACACCGGAGCTGAATCCCAGTGTTTGCTTCAGCTGCTTCAATAAACCTTACTGCCACATCACAACTCCCATACATAGGGCCCTGGAGTGCTTTCCTTGTGACTCTGTGAAAGGACTTCATTGTCACTGGTGACAGTACTGTGGAAGGCAGGAGGAAGACAGGAGTATAAAGTAAGGGATTAAAAATAAGCCTCATTAAGAAGATGAGAATTGAGCAATCCTAGGAGAAGGAGAAGGAGTTGTCTGTACAGATATTTGGGGAAAGAGCGGTCTACACAGAAGGAAAGCTCAAGTAAACACCTTAAAGCTGGAGTGCACATGGTCCATTCTAGGAATAGCCAGACAATCAGTGTGGGGGGAAGAACATGTGAGGGAATAAGGCCTGGATAATGTAAGACCTCTTATGACATTGTATGAACTTGGGCTTTTATTCTGAGTGAAGTTGGGGTCCATGTTGAGCAGAGGAATGACATAATATGATATATTTATAAGGATCTGGCTGTTGTGTTGAGAAGAGACTGTTGGAGAGCCAGACAGAAGCAAGAAGGCCTGTTAAGAGGCTATTGCAGTGATTCAGATGGGAGATGATAGTGGCTTAGACCAGGGGGGAACACTGGACCCTGAGCACATTGTTAAAATTGTACAGGAAGGGATGGGTGGGAAAGGTTAGGCTGAAAGAATGAGAAAGAATGGTAGTTAGAGAATGCAATTTAGGAACTCAAGATTTAAGCCCTAGCTGGTGTAGCTCATGGATTGAGTATGGGTTGCTACCAAAGGGTTGCAAGTTCAATTCCCAGTCAGGGTACATGCCTGGGTTGTGGATCAGGTCCCTAGTGGGGGCCACATGAGAGACAATCACACATTGATGTTTCTCTCCCTGTTTTTCTCCTTCCCTTCCCCTCTCTCTAAAAATAAATAAATAAAATCATAAAAAAAAAGAATTCAAGATTTTAGACTTCTGGTCAACATGGAGGTGTAGGTAAACATGGCTCACCACCTTGTACAACTGCAGCAAAAATCATAACTAAACTACAAAACAACTATCACTCAGAATCATCATAAAATTGAGCTGTATGTAGGTCCAACAACCAAGGAATTAAAGAAGTCACATTCATTCAGACCGGTAAGAGGGGCAGAGACACGAAGATGTGGGATGGCTGGTCCCACACCCACATGTGGTGGATAAAAATCTGAAGGGATACCTTGGGAGCGAGGGATCCCAGCCCCCACACCAGACCACCCAGCCCAGGGTTCCAGTACCAGGAAGACAAGTCCCCATAACTTCTGGCTGTAAAAATCAGTGGGGGTTGGAGTGGCAGAAGAAACTGTGGGATTTTCAGGCATTTCCCCTTAAAGGGCCTGAAATGGATTTAGGACTTACACAGATTCATTCTTTCTGGGCTCCAGCCCCAGGGCAGCAGCTGGAAGGGCATGAGCGGCATATGGGGGGAAACTGAACTGTCTGGCATTAGGGTGAGTTCTCATGGACAACTTCCTCCAGGACAAAATGCCAGAGGCCAGGCAGCAGCCATTTCCTTTTTCTGAGCTCTTTCCCACACAGAACCACAGAATGGCGACATCAATCTGAGACTCTATCAACCTGGTTCACATGGGTTTCCCCACCCTAAGGCTCTGCCCCATCCAACTTACAAGTGCACTTTTCTACAATAGGCCATGCTACTAAGACAAGGAAGCAGCTCTACCTGAGATATAGACACAAACACAGGGAGGCTGCCAAAATGAGGAGACAAAGAAATATGACCCAAATGAAAGAACAGAACAAAACTCCAGAAAAATAGCTAAACAAAATGGGGATAAGCAATCTATAAGATACAGAGTTCAAAACACTGGTTATTAGGATGCTCAAGGAACTCACTGGGTACTTCAACAGCATAAAAAAGACCCAGGCTGAAATGAAGATTACACTAAGTGAAATAAAGAAAAATTTACAGGGAATCAAAGTGGAGTGGATGAAGCCAAGAATCAAATTGATGATTTGGAACATAAGGAAGAAAAAATATTCAATCAGAACAGCAAGAAGAAATAAGAATCTAAAAAACTGAGGATAGGGAAAGGAGCCTCTGGGCCAACTTCAAACATACCAGTATTTGAATCACATGGGTGCTGGAAGAAGAGAAAGAGCAAGAAATTGAAAACTTATTTGAAAAAATAATGAAAGAAAACTTTCCTAATTTGGTGAAGGAAATAAACATACAAGTTCAGGAAGCACTGAGTCCCAAACAAAATGGACACAAAGAGGACCATACCAAGACACATCATAATTAAAATGCCAAAGGTTAAAGACAAAGAGAGAATCTTAAATGCAGCAAGAAAAAGAAGTTAGTTACCTACAGGGGAGTTGCCATAAGACTGTCAGTTGATTTCTCAAAAGAAACTTTGCAGGCAAGACGGGACTGGCAAGAGGTATTCAAAGTGATGAAAAGCAAAGGCCTACAACCCAGATTACTCTATCCAGCAAAGCCATCATTTAGAATGGAAGGGCAGATAAAGTGCTTCCCAGATAAGGTGAATCTAAAGGAGTTCATCATCACCAGGCCATTATTATATGAAATGTTAAAAGTACTTATTTAAGAAAAGGAAGAAGATCAAAACTATGAACAATTAAAATAACAATAAATTCACAACTATCAATGATTGAATCTAAAAAACAAAGTGAGCAAACAAGCAGAACAGAAACGGAATAATAGATGTGGAGATCATTTGGAGGGTTATCAGTTTGCAGGGGGAAGACGGAGAATGGGGGAAAAGGTACAGGGATTAAGAAGTACAAATTGGTAGATATAGAACAGACAGGGGGATGTTAAGAACAGTATAGGAAATGGAGAAGCCAAAGAACTTATACCTATGTATAGGGAACCTCTCTGTGTGGAAATGTCGAATGTAGCTCAGCTCTCTTCTGAAAACAGACAGATGTGTGTGTTCGGCACACAGGAAAACAGATCCACGGATCCGTCTCCTGTGGGGAATCAGGCATGCAATGTTCCTAGGCCGCTTTGAAATTTGCTCTTGCTTAAAAACTCCCTCACCCTGAATCAAGGCAGCAGAGGTTTACTGTGATCTGCGCTAGACCTCCCAAGGATGGGTGTAACCAGTTCAGCCGCTGCTCCCCTTTACATTTGCAAATAATCTTTCTCTTTGAAGTAATTGGCAACATTCTTTCCTTTGTTATCTATAAAAGGTAACCACCTAAAGCAAACCTGTGCATAGTAAATGAGGACCATCCTTGGTGTAATGTACCTAGAATGTCAATAAAAGCCTGTCTAGGCAGGGGTCAGGGCCCTCTCTCTCACTGAGGGAGCAGCCAGGTCTGCGTTCTCTTTCTCATTTAGAGAGTGGCTGCACCGTCCCTTTTTCTCCACTGGATTTCTTTAGTCTGTGTGAATTTGTTCGTTGTAGCCGCAGCACAAACATCCATAACACATGGACCCGCGGGTTGGTCCACATCACCCATGACCCATGGACATGAATAAGGGGGAGAATTGCTGGAGGGAATGGTGGGTATTGGGTGGAGGGGGGCAAAGGGTGAAAAGTTGGGACAACTGTAATAGCATAATCAATAAAACATATTTAAAAGAACTCAAGGTTTTGATAATGGAGCAGCTCTAGTTGATGACACAGATCAATTGTACATGTGAGTGGTTGAAGTGGAGGGGAAAGAAAGAGGGGAAACAAGGATAAGATCAGAAACTTTAATAATTTCTATGATTATGACAAAAGCCTGAGACTGTCACACAAAAGCAAATGATACTAGAGAATAATGGTACTAATAACATGATTTAAAAAATTGTTAAGTATGGAGCAATTTACCACGCTATCGAAAAGTAGTTGGAAGCATGGGTAAAAGTTGATTCAAACCGTTTCTTTAGGAATGAGAATAGATGCAATAAAGCTGGGAAACTGAAGTATCTGGTACTATAAGAATCTTTTCTTTGCAAATTAGGGTAAAGTCCACAGAGCATCAGCATCTAAAGTTGTGTGCATGGAATATATAAGGGCAATTGGAACTTGGCACAGCATTATCTTTTACCTTTTTATTCTGACTTGTTTTAGATTTTGAGGAATTTTTTCCTTTTTTGTGAAGGAGCAACAATGGTGAAGATTCGATGGGACACTCATAAAGAGAAGTGTGGACCTTTTCAGAATACCGCTGGAAATCTTCTACCTCCACATCTCTGTCCAACCTATGTTTGTAAGAATGGGGTAAAAAAAGCCTTAAAAATACTGTTCAGAGTTACATGATACAAACTGTGGAAGTCAGAGAACTTTAGCAATTAAACTTTTTGTGTGTGTGTGATAGGTCTGTATCCATCGACCACTATCTTAATCAGAATCCTTGATATGACCATTTAACCAATTTACTAATAACTTTGTGCCTGGTACCAGCACACTCTGACAGATGAACATGTTTTTCCTTACCACACTTTGGATGATTGGGGCTGCCTCTGTATTACTTAATCTGTATGAAATCCCTCCCTTGCTTTTTCTTGTACTCAGGGAGTCTTCATTGTCTTTGTTAAGGACCTGGATTAATGGCTTTGTTTAAAGTCCTGCATTAAATTAAGAATGCTTTCTTAAACCTCTAACAAGGCTTTGAGTATGTTGATTTGTACCATATCATTAATAAGAAGTACAGAAATAATCACATCTAATATGCATAGCTTGCTGTATGCCCGGTGATTTATGGGCATTATCTCATTTAATCCTCATAACAAGCGTACAAGGCAGGCACTATTATTATGTGCATTTTGCAGGTGAAGTAACAAAGGTTTACTGCACTAAGTCATATAGAAATTAAAGGGCAAGAAAATCTAATTACAAATCCAAGAATGTCAGCTGCTCAAGCACACGCAAGCTTCTAATTACAACCCTAACGCCTCTGATACATTTCATAGTTCTGTTTTAATGATGTAAATATTTTCACTGACTTGATCTTCTTTATCAATCATGCGTATTTATAAACAATGAAAACGTACCTGGTAAAGTAGGCATTACTTATACAGCCGGTGAAATTAGCGTACTGGGGACTGATGGGTGAGCCACCGAAGAAAAACTTCTTTTCAACTGCTTGTGTGAGCTCCGCTTTCCCTTTGGTGGGGTTCTTACTCCCAAGTCTGCTTTTATCCACTACCAACTCGTATCTGCAAAGGACAAGGCTTGTTTACACACCACACAGCTAGCATTCTACTTTGAGTTCGAGGTTGCAGGTTTTCCCATGGAATTGAAATGGGACATCTGGTTAATAAAAAAAAAACAGTAGTTTTCTAGACTCTTTATGACGCCTAGGGTAAAACGATTAATATTTCCATACACAGTAAAGGACTTCCAAACCATGATTGGAATTTAAACCCATATAAGGAAGAAGTCATGATGACTAGTCATCAGCATTGTTTTTTTCTTTCTTTTTGATGGAAAAAACCCCAGAACATACTTCATGGTGATCATTTAAACACATTTCTGGGAGAGCATTTTCACTGTAAAGCACATGAAATGGTTTTAACTTTGATTGAAAATGGAGTCCAGAAAAGACCCATTAATGTTTTCCTTTGTTGGGAAGGCTCCATGGAATTGGGCACGTAGGAGCAGTCTACAACAGAGGTTCATGTCTTATCCCAGAAAGTTTTCTTATTATGGAAGCGAAATTCAGTATATACTTTAAAGATGAAGTTAGAGATTTTAAAACGTGGCCATAAATGTAGCATTCTCAATTGCCAGATTTAAAACTAAATGAAACCAGTTTTTGCTGAGCTCTTTCTATGTGCCAACCACCGCCCTCCACTGAGTAAGTACTATTTCCAGGTACTTCTCTCAAGGAGGTTATAGCCTATAGTTTTACTGGGGAAAAAAAACCTTTATATTCCTGTTAAGTAATTTTATAGTGACTTATTTTGCAGGTCTTGAAAATTAAAAGCAATTTTTTAAAATAAGAGTTAAGTAACTCCTTCCAATATCTTTTTAACAGTAGAAAAAGCCTATTAAGCCTATGTTAAGCCTATTAAGCCTATGTTAAGCCTATTATTCAGAGCGGTCATTTGACAGAATTCTGCCTTGCGTATGAAGCCATCTGATGCGAAGAGCTGTACCTTGTGGGTGAGACAGAGGTGATGACGAAGTGAGGCAGCCCGTCACTGTACTGCTTATCTGTCGACTGCACCTTGGTTCCCTTCACATTCATGACCACAGTGCCGTTATCCAACGAAATGGAGAACACGTCTGACTGAAAGGCAAGCACAGGTTTTCAAGCAGGGGTCCATGCATCCAAAAGGTAAACCTGTTTTCAACATTTACTTAATGCTCTTGCTCAGAGGAACACCCAGTGTGAAGGAGGTTTGCTTGTAAAGTACTTTCTATGAATAACAACGAAACAAAATACTTAATTGCTTGTTGTTGATGTTACCTATAAAATTAGACATGCTTTAATGGAAAGAAAACTATATTTAGAACTGAAAATTTCTGGTGATTTTGTCACGTTGAGAGTTGTCTTAATGTCAGGTACTTTCCTGACTCAGGTATTTCTGCTCTCCCGTGTCTCACTTTTAATCCCTTTGACAAGGTGATACTTGAATCTCCTTGGGGATGTAGCTAGGTGACCAGGCAAAAGTTCATTTGCTAGTTTGGCTTTTTAAGTGTTTCACATTTTTGATATATAGAGGCAGAAGAGAAATACTTTAAAGAGCAGGTTAACATCTCTTTTTCTGAATTTGCTTATCATCTGTCTTCAGATATCGACAACATGGTAATCTTGCTTCCCTTCCCAGTATGGGCATCAGGCTCTACAGTCAGCCCAGCATATAACTACTTTTTGGGGGGACCAAAAGTGTTATTTCATTAACTATGGTAACCTGAGTCAGGTTAGGTGACAGAGGTCTTAAAAAGTGCTTTGGGTAAATTCTCACAGATGCTACTGATTTAAATTCAATTCAATATAAATGCAATAGACACAAAGTGGTTAGTATGAAAAGGGAGAGCTGCTGTCATAAATTGTATCATAACCTAGTCCATCAGTGTGTCTTGGTGATGACCAAGATTACTGAACCTCTACAGATCTTATTTTACTCTTGAAATGATGAATCTTCAAGTTGAGCACAAGTGTTCTGCAGCAAGGGCAAGAAGAGAGAAGGACGTTCTTTTTAGTAGTTTATAAATTAAATCACATGTATGTTTGTTCTTAACGTAAAGTGGTTCTTGACATTTTTTGTGCTGTGGACTCCTTTGGCAGTTTGGTGATACATATGGACCCCTTCATGAAATAAAGTTTTAATATACATAAAAGAAAATGTGTAGGAACTCAAAGAAAATGAATTACATTGAAATACAGTTTCAAAATATCAAAACAATAAATCTGTGATAAAGTAATATATGTACTTCTTTACGAAGGCATTAAATAATAAAATCTAGTATCAGATTTAATAACTACTATAATTTGGAAGTAGCTATGAGCAAAAATGATATTTTGAGATATCTGTGATAACTTAAATGTGAAATGAAAAATACTTGTGATTTCTATTAATGAAAAAGTTACAGGTACTGCTGATATTATTGTGATTTGTTGCCAACATTCACAGTTGAAGAAAATGCTAAATTTTAGTTAGAGCAAATAAAGATGAAATTTTACCCCACCCAAATCTACAGACCTCCTGATTTTTTTCATGAACCCTTGAGGAGTGGGTCTATGAATCCCAGGTTAAGAACATCTGATGCACAATATATATAATATTTTATAAAGTGTATGTAAGGAGGCATTCTGTGTGTGTACATGTGAGTCAAAATGAATCTGAATCGCAAATCACTGTTCATGTGCTTCAAAGTATTTTTAGTAGACATAACAAACATCACAAAGACATTTCCTCAAAGGGAAACAGAGACTTACCCCTGAAGCATAATAGAAGAGTAACCCGTTTGGCTGTAACGTTTGGAAATTAAATCCTCCTTCAAAGCCGTCGAAGAAAGATATTTTCTGAGTTGAAGCAATAAAACTCTGTCCATTGAAATATGCTCTGCGAGATATCTGTGTGTCAAAAGAGTGAATTTAGTGTTTGTGATAATTATCAAATGCTTAAAATGCATATTTCTGATATACCAAAGGTCTCGTCTGCTAGTTTCTGTGTTAATAGTCTTTTGTTAAACTTCTGGTTTATAATGAAATTGAAGCTTGTGAACCTTCTTTCTGTGTTCCTCTAACAGATGGGGTTTCAACTTCTTTACCTCCTCTACCCTGAGAGAGTAAGGATGCTCACACAGCCTCTCTGAGCTTTGGAAGCCCCACCCCTGGAAAACTGAGGCAACTGGACCAGTCACAGAGAAACCCCACAGGCCTTCCTGGCTTAATGATTCTTTCTGCTGGTGGCAGAAGGGAGCCCAAGGTGTACCTAGGATACAAAGAAGCTGAAAAGAGCTTTACAGCTTTTGAGAGTGATAACTTTTGTGTCTATTATTTACTATTATTAAAAAGATTCTGATTGGTACTTACAAGATAATCTTCTGGGCATCCATAGCCAACTCCCAGGGTTTCTGTCTGCTCTAATAAATTAAAATCTTTCTTTTGGAACTGGAAACCCTTCATGCATCCTCTGAAGTTTATATCAAGAAGAAGGTGTGCTCTTAGAATCCTGAAAAAAAATTAATCTTCACTGATATATGTACATCTTTATATATGTACCTCTTTAGCTGTGATGACAATGTTACCCTATGTATGTAGGCCATGCAATTTAATTTTATTCATAATCATTTATAACTGACTATTTAACGGGTAAAAATGGTCAGTTCTTGGCAATTTCACATGGTATAAGCTGTCAAAGTCAACTAAGAAACGTTAATTTCTTTTGTCACAACTGGTAAGTGAGGATTTCAACACAATCTTCAGTTTTCCACCAATCCACTTGGGTCGTGAACTTATCTTCTTGGTTTAATTTGCCACACACTCTAATCAACTGAGGCTAGTATGAATGTTGGGCCTTGGGATTATTAGGAAAGTAAGAAATATTTTATCTATAAGATAAGGCATGGCATTTTTCTCAGTACTGTAGTCCTAGTACCTATTATCACGCCTGGTATATAGGAGTACCCAAGAACATGTTATCGGATATTGAATGAAGTTAGTTTTATTCAAATTACAATGTCTGCAATGCATTTTAGATGAGCACTGGCCAAACTAAGGAGTAGCAGGTCTCTATATTGTACATCAACAAGATCATATTGGGAAGGTCGTACTGATGGACAGACAGATTGGGGTGCATATAACGGCAACCATGGTGGGTAAAGGTCCAGCGTGGCACAGTTGAAGGACTGAAGAGGCTATTTAGTTTGAAGAGGAATCTTGGGGAGCCTTTTAAATATATGAAGCATTGTGACATGGAAGGGGGATTACACTAGTTGTGATTCAATATAAGGAAAAGTTTTATAAAAATTGTAGTCATTAAAATTGGTTGTTTTGCATCCACAGCTAATCATAGATACATCACTACCTTTATTTGAAGAGAGGTGTGAGGGCTAATGGGGATGTGGATTCTGTACTGGATGAGAGGGTGAACTCTATCAGCATTTCTCAACCCCAGTTGTACAGTAGAATTGCCTAATTGGGGAAGGGTTTGTTTTTTAATATATATATATTTTTATATTATGGCCTTATCTAAGAGTACTCAGAATTTTTGGAGAGTGGTCATGGACAATGGTGTTTATGGAAGCTTTCCAGATTATTCTAAAGAGAACCAGGGTTGAGAACCACTGGACTGGAATATCGTAAAGCTGTCTCTCAGTCTTTCAGGTCTCTGATGCTATGAATTAAATGTAGTAAGAGACGGTGAATTTTTGAATATGTTAGAATAATGTTTCACCATACATAATTCACAACCCCTTGGATAAGCTTAAAATTTTTACCTTCAGAGGCTATTTGAGAATTCAAATAAGTTTAAAATAAGACTAAAACAAAAGTAAAGGGACACAATTAAAGAAACCTGTAGATCACATCTAACAGATACTAGTTTAAGGGGGTCATGAGGACTGGCTGCAGAGGGCCCAAAGTGCACACGTGTGTGCGTATGCCTGTGCACATGTGTGGAAGTAGCAAGTGGGAGAGCTTAAACCTTTTGCTAGACCTACACTGGGTGTTGAATACTCAGCCAGTACATTGTTAGGAACAAGCAACCACTTAACAAAGAAAACTCACCTGGACTGTAAGATTTCTGGGGGTGCCCCACCAATGTATATGTCTGTAAAAGGTATTTTCATCTTTTCATTGTCCATGCTCTTGACATGCCGTCTGTCAACCACCAGGATCATTTTCTTATCATTGTGGTAAATGATTGAGATCTGGGAGAAATAAGGCATAGTAACTCTTGATCACTGGTTAACATGCAACTTTTTTAAGACGACTGTATATTTTAATTGTTCTGGTTAAAACAGCTGGACTTCCACGTTCTCATGCTTGTCTGTTTACAAAATGGAGGACAGGTTTTCCTTTTTTACTCACAGACATGCAGAAATTCACATGTCCTGAAGAAGGGTTTCCATATGGAGAAGGAACTAGTCCAGGAGAAATTAGTCATGAGACCAAATGATTTCTTTGGCCCCTTTGAGGGGATTTGGGAAAGAACTATAAACAGTTACTTCTGGAACCTAGGCTGCATGTTACCAGGTGTTATTTTCTGGTGACACAGTGGGAAGCCTTAACAGATCTGTGAAAATGCGAGTCAGATAAATAGTTAAAATAATCTTTTATTGCAAACTGTCCTCATGAAGGCTATAGACTTACTGAGAAGAGAAATGTAGCCTCTTATTTCTCTCTGCATTTCAGTTCAACTTCAAAGATATTATGCCTTTTAAACATTTTATGAAATTGTAGACTTAAAGTCATTATTAATAAAAATAGATGAAGTATGTTATCAGTATACTACACATCTGTTTCAAGACTAAAGAGTGTTTTTTGTGGGTTCTCTTTATAAGGAAACTGTATCAGTATTTTCTAAGTTCTGGATAAATGGTTTAAAAGGAGATTCTTTATTTACTTATGTCTATTCTTTTTGTATTTAGTGGGGCTCAGAGGATAAGTAAACAAATGGCTATAATATCTACTCTTTGGTATTTTCAACAAATGTATGGAAGGATTCTACATGACTGTCACTGTAATCAAGATAATGAGCAGACAGGAGCCTTTTGGTTAATGAAGCAACTAAAGTGAGTCTTCCAGTGACTCTTTTTTAGAAATGTCAATATGACAAAAACATCAATTTTTTTAAAGCAAATATCATCCCTGAGTTAAGTGGATGAGAGTCCTTCAGTCAGTCTTTAGATACAAGGTGTTCAGTGTAATTACTTTCCCACCTCTCTCCATTGAACATCTGATTAGATCAAGAGATCCACGTTCAAACAAAACCAAATCAAACAGAGTAACTACCCAAATTGCAATGATTTGTACCTCATGGTATTTTGCATCATTAATTTGAGCTTTCTTCAAAGTGTCTTCAAGATGCACAGGGCCATTGCTGAATCCGAAGTCATAGAACACATGCAGGTAACCATTG
>VMDR010016597.1:0-21016 GCA_007922815.1 Macrotus californicus
ATGTTTTTAGAGTTGTGTCTACGATATCTTGGTGAAACCTAATATCACAAAGGTTTCCTAAGTTTTCTTGTAGAAGCTTCTTAAAAAATTGTTTTCAATTTTACATTTAGGTCATGATCCACTTCGAGTTAAATTTTGTATATGATGATGATGTGAGGTATAAACCAGTTTCTTTCATTTTGCATATAAATATTCAATTGTTTAAACACCATTTGTTGAAAAGACTATCTCTACTAAATTCTTTTTGCCATTCTGTGAAAAATAAGTTGTCAATTATGTATGGGTTTATTTCTGATCACTCCATTCTATTCCATTTAACTATTTGTCTACATTTGCATCATCCTGTCTTGATTATTGTAGCTTTATGAGTCTTAAAATTGGGTAATATAAGTTCTACAATTTTTTTTTCAAAGATGGTTGGCTATTTGGGGGGGATTGCATTGCAATATGAGTTTTAGAAGCAGTTTGTCAATTTCCATTAAAAAAGCCTTCTCGGATTCTGGTTGAGATGGGGGACCTATTCATGGGGGATGGATAATGAGCTGTAGTTTTCTTTTCCTGCAATGTCTTTGTCTGTAGTCTCAGGATAATGGTGGCCATATAGAATGAGTTAGGAGGTATTTTCCTCATCTTCAGTTTTGGGGGGAAGAATTTCTGTGGGATTAGTGTTGTCTCTTTCTTAAATTTGGGTAAAATTTATGAGCAAAGTGATCTGGACTGAAGTTTTATTTATTGGACCATGTTTAACTTCAAATTCAAGTTTTTGAATAGACAAAGTGCTCTTTGTGTTACCTGTTTTGTTTTTTTTGAGTGAGGTTTGGCAATTTGTATCTTCCAAAGAACTTTTCCATTTCATCTAAGCTATGAAGTTTATTGTATAAAAGTATTAATAGTATTTTACTATTATCTTAGAATCTGTAATGGTATTACTTCTATTATTCCTGATATTAGTAATTTGTACCTTCTTTCTCCCCCCGCCAATATGATTTAGCAATTATATTATTTTTTCCAAAGAGCTGGTTTCGGTTTCATTGATCTCCATTTCTTTTTCTGTTTTCTATGTCATTGATTTCTGCTTAGATGTTTATTATTTTCTTTCTTCTACTTACTTTGGGTTTCATTGGCTCTTTTTTTAGTTTTTTTAAGATGAAAACTTAGACTACTGATTTGAGGCCTTTGATTTTAAGGTCTCCCACCTTCACTAATACACATGTTTAGTGCTATGATTTTCCCCTCAGTACTGCTTTAGTGGCAGCCTGTAACATTTAGTATGTTGTTGGGTGTTTTTTTTTTTCCCAGTTTAAACTACATTCTATTATTTTTTTATTTCTTTGATCATGGTTATTTGGAAAAGTATTTAGTTTCCACATCTTTTGGGATTTTTCAGAGATCTTTCTGTTGTTAATTTCTAATTTAATCCCATGTGGCCAGGCAAAATGCCTTAATTTATTCAGTTGGTTCTTTTCTTGGCCTTAGGTGATTTTCATAAATGCATGTGCTGATCCATATGTGGCTGAAAGGCCCTCTGCAGACCTCTGGATTTCTGTGTGTGGCTTTCTCTTCTCCAGTACTCTGTCCTACGAACTCCAGGGATGGTGATCTCAGACGCTTGGCTCTATCACCTCAACTCAGAGCGTCTGCTGGGCTCTGCCTGGATCCCCCTCCCTGCTTCACAGCCTGAAACTCTGCCAAGTCTGTAATCTTAGAATAATCATAGGACTCACATTTTTTTCCAGCCTCTTATATATCATTGTTTTTCATTGTCTGATGTCCCAGCGTCTTAATACAATATTTGTCATTCCATATATTTTGTCTTATTTTATGTTCATTTCAGATGAAAGGGTAAATCTGATCCCTGTTACTCCTCATAGCCAGAAGAAGTCCTGGGAGGGTGGGGGCTAGTCGCTTAATCTTTCTGTTGAAACTTTCCCTCACTCTTGGGTCCTGGTGATCACAGGATGGCTACCATATCACTAAGCATTATCTTTACATTTAATGCAGGATTTAATGCCAGCCATGCTTGTCCATTTCATTACAAATGCAAAATATAGGGTCCTGCACAAATAATGCCCCTTTTAATTATGAAAATCTTTTATTACAAAATCATTAGCATGTAATTTTGTAACATAACAGTATCACACTCAAGCACACCATATGACATTTTAGGTGAAATGTTCAAATTAAAACTATAAGTTATTACACCCATATTATTACCCTACCAACCCCACTCAAGCAGGCCTTCTGCCAGACCCTGTTTTCTCCCAAAAGTTCTCATAATTGACCCTTATATCTCATTGGCCATAAAGAGGCTATTCTTATCTGAAAGTGAATCTGAGAAAGCAGGAAACAGTATTGTCCTGATTGGCTTATACATAGGTGGGATTTATCACTCAACATATGGCCACCCCAAAAGAATTGGAGAAAGAAGGAGATAGGGACACAGGATATTGGACAGGTAACTAACAGGACATGCCACTAAGGTACCTAACAGTGTTTTCTACAGAAGGTAAGCTCACCTTTGTCTCTGTCCTGGGGCCTCTTTGCCTGCGGAGGCTTTTCTGATAATCAGCTGCTTTCCAACCTCTCTATAGCTGCTAAAGAGTCCTGTGTCCAAGGGCAAGGGCGGAAGTGGGGGGAGGAGAGGGTAACATTCTGGTGCTTTCTGAGGGCTACTACTTCTCGTCTCAGAGCAGTTTTTGAAGCTCTAACATAGTAAGCCCAGGAGAAATCATCAAATTGCTCATTGTTTAAGCCCCAGTAGTGAGATTTTCTATTATTTCCTTCTAATTAAGTTAAAATAGCAAGTGGGCATAACATTCAAGTGACATCTACTTCACTAACTTCAAAGATCACCTTAGTAGATTTCTGAAAGGATCCATTGTTCTGCTTATCTTGTTGGACACAGCTCAGAGGTAATTAGAGGGAATGAAGATTCAGCTAAGTTCCTAGCATTCTTCCCAGCAGTCACTGTACCTAAGCAGGAAGTTTCAGATAGACTGATGGAGCAAGTCACAAGACAGCAAGCCACTTTTTTGGGGCCATTTCTGGGTAATTGATTGGCAGTACAAGTTTGGGTCACTGGCTGAGCCTTCAGGCACTCATGTTAACTTTACAGAAAAAGAAAGAACAACCATGGTTTTTACACCAACATTTTTAGCCCTAAGGTTGATTTACAGATGTCAGGGAAAAGAGGACAGTGGTTCTTTCCTTCACCTAGTAAAAGCAGACTTGACCTACTTCACAGTTTAGCCATGTAAAAAAATATTTATTCAGTAAAGACAGTCAAATATTCCCTCTTCTCTAGATACTAAAATTAATTCTCCATGGGGCTTAAAATTTGTTTCATGAAGCAATTGGATGAGTTTCCAGCAGAATTTCCTGCTCAGGCTAATGTGGCAGAGGAAGATTCTCAAGTCTGCATTGTCCTCAGGTTTGAGTGGATGAGCATAAACTCCACATTGCACAGAGTCTGAGGATGGTTTGGCTGTGGAAGAGAGGCTTGGGAGGGGTGTCCAGCTTGGACTGGAGAGGACTGGAAAAGACAGGTCTAGCTTGGAAAATAGTACTTGGCTAAAAGAGAGGACGGATGGAATCAGAGGAGAATTAACAGTCACTCCACTGAACATTACTTTTTATATTAGTAAGGATGATCTATGTTATGCTGTAGTAACAAACAACCCCCAAAATCTTAGAGGCTGAATTCAATAACAGAAGTATATTTCTCTCCCATGCAAAGTCCTTTGTGGTCCAGCCAGCTCTCTAGGGCAGTTTTCTTCTGTGTGGTAACTGAGTTATCCAGGCTGCCCCAGTCTCTGGGCCTTCTATTCTAGCATGAGGCTTTCTCCACGATTGCCTCACTGGGGCAATAAAGAGCCTGGAGAATCATGCCTGGGCACCTCACAGTCTCATCCTGGAAATGAAGTGTGTCATTACATTATCCATCACAGGCAATCACTCGGTCCTGACCAAACTGCATGGAGACTGAAAAGTACAGTCATGCATATGCCTGGAATAGAAAAAAACCCCAGATATTGGTATATGCATTGATGTCAAACACACTACTCTGATTCATAAGAGTTCTCTTAGGGAAGAATACTGTGCCAGTTTGGCCCCTGATTCAGAAATTCTTTCCAGAAGAGGCTCAGGGGAAGCCTTATGGTTGGAAGACATGTTGAGGGACTTATTTTGAAGCCATATTTATATAGCAAGAAACAAGTATTTATACAGACTGAATGTTTATTTCAGGAAGATTTGGAGGATGCTGGTGGAGGCCATGAGTGAGCAGAATCCCCCAATCCCTCCTCTCTTCCTCTCCCCTGCCTT
Source organism: Macrotus californicus (assembly GCA_007922815.1). Lineage (NCBI taxonomy): Eukaryota > Metazoa > Chordata > Mammalia > Chiroptera > Phyllostomidae > Macrotus > Macrotus californicus. The sequence goes on from VMDR010016597.1 coordinate 4,324, forward strand.
GCCAGTTAGAGTGCCAAGCATCTTCAAGAGCTTCAAGTTCATGCAGTGAGCACATGCACTTTGGGTACAGCCAAAACCCCAAAAGGGCGGACCACCGAGGACAGGAAGTACTGAGGAAGTGGTGGCAGGCACCCACGAGAAACTGGCTCCCCACAACAGGGTGCCTCAGTCTGGGCTGATATCTCTTTGCAATCTCCATTTCCTGCAAAGATCAGCATCTTCCACACCTTGCAGCACAGTAATGTGTCTTTTCAGAAGAGCACAATCAACAGATTAGATCAGCAATTTCCAATGGGTGTGCCATAAGATTTTTAAAACATGCGGTACCTGCCTATTCAGTCAGGGCACTGATGTATTTTCCCTTAGATTGTCAAATAAAAAATGACAACAGACAGTGCAGCAATAACTATCCTGTGTGAATGCCTTGTCTTGAACAATTAATACAAGACCATTAATAGAGTTAGTGCCTGCAGAGGCTTTTAGAGTTGCATCTTATTGGTTATGTTGCAGAATAAATTTGTATCTGATTGATTAATTCTAGGTACCAGAAATCCTTATATACAAGTATAGGCACCTGATTTTTAAAAAATTCACTTTGAAGCAAAAAGCATAGGTAATTACTATTATTTTTTTGGTAAATCAATCAAAATTATACCTATTTTTTGTCACATCGGCAAAAACATGTGTTTTGGGTGTGCTGCAGAATTTTAGTAATTAGTTATGTGTGCTGTGAGATGAAAATGTTGAAAATCGCTGGATCAGATTAGTGCATCGAGTCCTGGAGCTCATCTGTCAGGACTGAGTCTGTGCCCTCGGGTCTGGAAAAGCAGAGCAAAGAGCGGTACTTAGGCAGTTTGCTCAGCAGGAGTGTCAGGACTAAGCACTCAGCCCAATCAGTGAACTGGGAGGAGGGCAGACAGGAAGCTGTGCAGCGACTGATTCACAGCCCTCCATCAGGGGAGGCTCTTCTCAGTCTAGGGAATCAGAAATCAAATCACACGGGGTGGGGGCAGCGAGAGTGTTACCATCTGGAACAGCTACCCCGGCCCTTCAGGTGACGTCCACAGCCATTTTCTGACCTGCCAGGTGTGGTAACCAGATGCTGGGGTTGTGTTTGCTGTTTTCTCAAGGCTCAGTCTGCCTTGCACACAGAACTGTAATATTTTACAGGTCTGCCCAAGGGATACCAAGAGGAAATAAACTTTATAAGTTTTTCTTTTCTAAATGTTCCCCTTGTGCTAGTCCCCAGAGAAGGAGCTCTTCCTTCCTCCTCTGTGCTAGGTCAACCAGGACGGCCCTCTCTGGTTACGGCGCCCAGTCTTACAATTCATCTAAATCTTCCTGTCTTAGTTCCCTTTCCTTAAATGATTCGCAGCTGTTCTGCAAACTACTCTAACAAATGGGTAATTAACAACTTTTCTGCATTATCAATTAGTGAATTAATTATTCAAATCAATTACTTTTAATTCTTCAAGTACATTGACCCATCCCCTTACCTATTCTATTTAACAAAGACGGCAGCGCCCAGCTTCCCCGCGCCGCTGCAGGGGCGCCTTCCGCACAGTCTGAGCCTGCGAAGGACACGTTCCTGCTTTTCTGGACGCGCTCGAGGGAGCGCTGGCCCAGCTCACAGGAAGGGAAATGTCCTTTGAATCAGGGTCAGGGTCTCAGGGTCCGGAGGGTATCCACATTCCTGGCCGTTACGATAGGTTGTCCAGCTTTGTGCATGTGCGCAGATATCAACCCGGAGACAGGATGCTGTAAGACAGTTCACGTTCAACCGCAGTCACAGGTTTGCGCAAAGACGAGCTGCTGAGATTGAAGGGAAAAGTCGACCTTCCGGTGTTTAATCTCTCTCCCTGGAGAGGCAGGAGGTCACGGAATAGTGGCAGCTGGGCCTGGTGGCAGAAACGGCAGCCAAGTCATGGACAGTTTCTTTCCACTGGACACATATCTCCCTTCACCAAGAGGGTTCTTCTATTTAGTTTCCATTAAAGGAAACAATCCAGAAGACATTTTGAAAACAATGAAGGGGAAAGGTCTACTACTGCACTTCCCAGGCAAGCAGGCTTACAAACCCTTCCAGCCCCAGAGTTCCCAAGTCCTAAGGTACAGTGTGTGCTCTATATTATATTGAATAATATATATTATACTGAGTATACATATGAATATATATTATATGGAATATAGGTAGTATATATGAATATAAATTGGAACTGAATATATTCACCATATTTTGAAACTGAAGTCATTTCTTGGTTAACAAGTAAAATTATCAGAAGTTTGTCCCATAGAAAAAGGCAGAAGGGCAGGGCCCTCTCTTTTCCCAGGAATCAAGCCTACAGAAATGTTTGCATAAGTGCAAGTAAATACACACATTATATAAAATTTGCATTTTACATATTAAAGATATTTATATTATATATGAAAGGATATTCATTTCACCATTTCCTATAATAGCAAAACAAGGAAGTCAACCTACTTGCCCATCATTAAAGAGACTGGTAAACACATTGTGGTACATCCGTGACACTGAACATGAGTGAGATCCAGCCATTAAATATGAGTTGGGTCTGCCTATACTGAATCAGAAGGGGTTAATGATGTACAGTTGAGCAGGAAAAGAAAAGCAAATCACAAAACAGTATTATCCTATGTGTATATTTTTAAAAAACCCATGTTTGTATGTGTCTATAAGACAGTCTCAGAAGAGACCTGGTAGGAATGGAGGAATGTTCACTCTTTTATGATAGCATTTGTACAATGATAATGTATGATATATAATTTTAAAAAGATTTTTATTTAAAAGTATTTTTAAATTTACTTTCAAAAAAATTTCTTTTGAGAAAAATACTATATATAAAGTATTCTGTTGGTGCCATGGGGGTGTGGGGGGAGACAGGGAGTGGGGAAACAGGGCTAGCAGAAGATATCCACGGGTTCCAGACAGGACACCAACACTGACCACTCCAGGAGGTGACATTAAGTTGACGTTGGAGTCACACACACACACACACACACCTGGTCATGCCAAATTCAGAAGAAGAATGAGCTTGGTGAGTCCAGGGTCTAGAGAAAGTCACTGGACCGGGACGAGAGGGGATGAAGCAGAGAGAGTGGCTGGAGGAATGAGATCACGCGGCACTTTGTCTGCTGGGAAAGGCGTTTGGAAGACCTTGGTTACTTTAAGCAGGGAGTACATGACTGAATTCTGGGGTTTTCTGATGTAGGTTTATCCCTGACTTTCCATTCATAATGTGATACTGGTGTACCCACTTAAGATAACATAAAGTTTTCTTTTAAAATAAATATATTTAAGGAAACCGGTAAGGCCTCATAAAAAATACTGAGTGAATATAGATAGAACTAAATCCATAAGGATGGTACCTGAGTGAATAAAAGTAGGGAAACATGTTCTCAGGCAGAGTGTGATGGAAGAATCAGTGTGCATCTTCGGAGATCAGATGCCCGGTTCCAGCAGGGATTTGCGAAGGCGGCAGCCTGAGGGAGGGGCGTGGCGTTTCCTGAGACACAGTCAGAGTTCAGTGCTTGGTAGATGGAACCAAATGAAACTGCAGCTTTTGTAGACTAAAAATACAGTTAAATATTAGCAGTAACTTTCTGGTTCAGTCTAATATTTGTTGAATAAATGAAATTTCTCCCCATAAAGTATTGATTTTAAAGAAGTCACTGCCATCAACATATTTGTGTTGTGATCCACCACGAATACTATAAACTCTGCTTCTGAATCTGCTTCTGAGTTGTTTCACCCAGCATTTTCGTAAACTGTGAGCGGCCTCCAAGAGTTTCTTTTGTTTGTCATTTACACCAGTGTCTCATATTACTGGAGTTTTTGAAGCTTTTTCCACCCAGATTGCACGTCTCTAATGGCAGCATAGGTCTGTTTTCTCTCTCTGTCATGCCTGAAATGGGAAATGCGGCCACCATTCTGTACCTTCCATTGATCCATCAAGGACGCATTTCACACCTGTCGTAAGCCAGGGCCGTGGTGGAAGCTATCGGGTATATGATAAGGCACGATGTTTACTGTCCAGGAGCCCAGTCTAGTAGGAGAGTTAATACTCGACACCAGTTTATCTTTCCCGGCAGGAGAAGGACGGTGATAAGTTCCATAAACGAGGCATACAGTATTATAGGATATCTTTATTAGATCCTGATAAAGATATAATTAGATCCCTAATTATCTGAGTGCACAATTTGAAATCCATATATATTAAAAATGCGTGTGTATGGTCAAACTTCGGTTCTCAAACATGTTGGTTCTTAAACAATTCAGTTCTGGACCAGGTTGTTATGGAAAAACTGTCAGCTGTGTAGCAGAACTTCTGGTCTTGGTTCTCTGCCCAACAACCCTTATATGCGGATACCTGTATCATTAGTCATGTGTCTCTCAGGTGGCAAACACAGGGGATTTGGGTTTTGAACAAATTGTTCCTGAACAGTTTTCCAGAACGAATTAAGTTCAAGGACCGAGGTTCCACTGTATTTGTGTATGTCCATAAGCATTTTGGGAGGAAATAGAAAAGGATACTTTATAATCTAGGGTCAGAACAGGTTCTGGCAAGGAAGTCATGACAAAATCCAAAAGCATTAAATAGAAAAAAATGAAAACTTACAGTGAAAGATATTATAACAAAGTTAGAAGACGAGTAACAATCTCTTGACCCATCAATTACGTTTCTAGGAATCTATCCTACAAATATGCTGTGCAAATACAAAGTGAGATATGTAAGGGATGATTCATTTCAGTGTTGTTTATAATCACAAAATAATTGAAAACAACCCAATTGTCCATATAAACTATGGTCCATCCACACAATAGAGTGCTTGGCAGCTGAAAATCAGGATGAGGAAGACCCCTGGGTACTAACCTGGAATGATCTTTAAGTAGGTTAAGTGAAACATTGAGTAAAAAAACTAAGGCCAGAACATTTTTTATTGTTAATGACATCTTATGTAAGAACAAGGAGGGAAAGGCTGTATAGACATTTTGCTTATTTTTACAAAATAAAAAACAGGAAAAAATGGTTTAAAAGGAGGGAATAAAGAAGAAAAAGGTAGAACCCTCCCTTACCCTCTCCCCCCAAAATAATAAATTAATAAAAATTAAAAAAAATAAAAAGAAGAAAAAGGTAGAGGGCTAGAGATGGAAATGAGACTGCTCTGTGTTTACCTTTCTGTAGAGTTTTGCTTTTGAATTTGTAAAATATATTATCTATTTATAAAAATTTAATGAAATAAAAGCAGTAAATGTCAGTCTAGAGAAACTACATCAAGGATTACGAGGCATGTTATGGACTGAACGCCATGTGCAAACCAGGACCAGATCTGCCAGCCTCTTGATCCTAGACCCTCCAGCCTCCAGAACAATAAGAAATAAATATTTGTTCTGTAAGCACCTAGTCTTAAAGCAACTGGAACTGACTAAGACAAGCCATAGTAAATAGAAAGCCTACACTACTCAATAAGGAATTTTAATCTAATAGAAAAATTAGCAAAGGAGACTGTTGCAGAAAGACACGCTCCCGTGTGTCTCCTCAGTGCTCTGTTTTGCACTGGCCTTTCTGATGCCCGAATGTGTGGCGGTTTTTCCCGCTCCAAGCCGTCCTGTAACACCGGCTGGGTGTTTTAACTCAATCCCAGCTATCTACCTTGAAGAAAGAATGAAAATAGGGAAAATATTAAATGGAGTCATTTTAACCAAGCTACTAAATTATTTAAATTATTTACATTATAGAGGCATGAGGACACATTCTTTTTCTTCTCTTAACTAACCTGGGAACTTAAACTTTCCAGTCCTATGTCAAAACCTAGATGCATACCAGTTCACCATGTGTCAGCACCTGCTGATAACGCTCTGACTGTGCCCGAAAGGACTCAGGTCATGGCCAGCCCTGCTGGGGCCCCTCCTCCAGATTGCCTGGCACCAGAAATTGAGAACCATGGAATTTGGCCAATGAAGCATCTTCAGCTAGGGTGGCCATGTGGAAGAGACAACAGACATGTTCTCTTCTGCTCCTGAGGGGCAAGGTCACGTAGTGACAGTTATAGAAAGAGGGATTTTGAATGAATATAAACATAATTTCTTTATCTCTGGCACAGAATTTCTCCCCTGGAGACAACTGTCAATGATTGGGGGAAATGCCTTAAAAAGTCTAATTTGCATTGGTGAGAGTGCTGGAGCAGAAGTGTCAGATGTGAAAGAATTAGAGGAAATAAGGAAAACTCCCGTCAAAAGGTAAGGAGAAAGGGATTTTGAGAATAGGAGAGGCTGTGCATGTAGGGGTAGCGGGTGTGGAGGAAACCTCTATCTTCAGCTCAATTTTGCTCGGAACTTAAAACTGCTCTAAAAAATAAAGTCTATTTTTTAAAAAGGGAGAAGCAGGAAGAGAAATTTGTTGTTTTCCTGAGAGTGAAGAGTTTGTAGAAAAGGGAGAGGGGAGAGAGGGAAGCCAGCAAGAAATGGGAAACTAGGGGAATTGCATAAAGGCAGATCTGGGGAGGACAGAATGGATTTGAGAGAACCAAACATATCTTCATTCATTCATTCAGTCACTTACTCATTCATCCATCAGTCAATATACATCTCTGAGTATTCAAACCTCTGTACTTGGTGCTGTTGTAGCCACTGGAGAAAGGGGAGTGAATAAAGCAGATGGACAGAGTGTCTGCTCTCATGGGGCACACATTAGTGGAGAGATGGACAACAGATTAACACGCAAATAAATGCACCATATGTCAGCTCTTGAGGGGTGCCATGGCTTTGAAAAACAAAACCAAGGAAAGCCATTGAGTAAATAGAGTGGTCAGGGGAGTCCTTTTTGAGAGGACATTTAAGCAGAAAACTGAATTCAAGTGAGGATCTAAGCTTTGGGACACTCTGAGCGTTAAAGAATGGGAGGTCCATTGGACTGGGGCCAAGGTTGAAAGGGGAAGAGACAGTGAGAGTCAGTTGTTTTTCAGTTGTGGGCTGTCCTGTGAATGCTTCCTAGTGCTCTACTCCTCAAACATAGTGTTTATAGAAGCAGAGGTGGTATAAGACTGAGAAATATGTGAAGGCACGTGAGCCTCAAGCCCAAGATGGTGCTCCCGCCCGCATCACAGTGCGAAGTGCCTGGCTTTGTACAGCCCTCCCACTCTGAAACTTGAAAAGGTCTTAGGGACAACTTTAAATTTTAACATGTCATGAAATTGTTAGGGTTTGAACCAATTTTACCTAGATCTTGCAGGGGCAAGGGAGTCTCAGGTGGGACTCCACCTGATCAATGACACGTGGAGTCTTTTCTCTAGAGGGTTCTCATAGGTGAATTACATGTCAGCCTCTGCAGGGATCTGCAGCAAGGCCTCTGGAGGAGAGTTACTGCACTGGTAGGAGTTTGAACTAAATGGTTCTGATGCCAGCTTTGGTATCAGAGTCACCTGGAGATTGTTTTAAAAATGTAGGTTTCTTGGTCTCACATCAGAAATTCCGAATCAGAATTGCTGGAAAATGGGTACCAAGAATCTATGCTTTTAAAAGAAAGTTTCCCTGGTGCTTCTGATGCAGTTAGAATACAAACTTTTGCATTTGGAAACCACAAAATTACATGCCTTTTAAGGTTTTCTTCAGTTCAGAGCTTTTGATGACATGAAATGTCAGCTCTTCCACTAGATCAGCTCTAATCTTTCCAACTAGAGTTTTAAAACCTTCTTCTTATGGTTTTAAAGGAATACAGGTTTATTGAAAAAACTCAAATGCTACAGAAATACAGGCTGTACACCCCAGAAATAACCATAATTAAGGTTGGTATCTATTATTCCAGATGTTGCCATATATGTGTATATAAACACATACATATATCTATCTAATAAAAGCATGAGTCCTTTGGTTTATGAAATATATCCATAATTTACTGTAATTTGCTTCATACACTTGATAATATGTCTTAGAGATCTTTCTGTGTCAGTAAATGTAGAGCTTCCTCATTCTTATAATGACCACCCAGTGTTTCATCGTTTGGCAGTGTCATAATCCAATGGGCGTGTAGGCTGTTTCCAGTATTTTTACTATTGTAACCAGTGCTGCAGTAAACACCACTGCAGTGTGTTTCTTTGTGCTCGTTGTATGCTTGCATTTAGCATAGATTCCTAGGTTTGGAATTTTGAAGATATTTCCCTAAGGCTCTACCAACAGTTGTGTGAAAAAGTTTGTTTCCCCATCTTATCTTTCACTGATATTGTCAATCCTTTAAATTTAAGATAATCAGGTGCAGGAAAAATATCTTATTGTTTTAATTTAAATTTCTTTGTTTCCTTCTGAAATGGTCTCACATGTTTATTGCTATTTGTTTTTGTTCTGTGAATGTCCTGTTCATGTCTTTGGTGTTTATCAGTTTCTGGCACGGAGCTTCTAAAACCCTTTGAATTTCCTAAGTGATAAGAGCTATAAAGGTGCCTTTTGTTGTTCATAACAACCCCCTTTTAACCACCCCTGAGTTTGTGTTAGTGAGGTTACTTATGGAAAGCTCCTAAGGATGGGGCTGGTTGCCAGGTGAGCCACCCTTATGATAAGAAGGTTGGAACTTTTAGCACCTCCCCCACAAACCTCTGCGGGGGGTGGGGGGGAAGCTTTGGAGACTGACAGTTGCCAGTGGCCATGGTTTAATCAACCATGCCTACCTAATGAAGCCTCCATCCAAGTCCAAAGGACAAGTGTGGAGAGCATCTGGTTTGGTGAAACTGGGCAGCACAGGGTCTGGCCACTTGCCACCTCTGCGTATATGCATAACATGAAGATTTTTGTGGAAGGAAATAGGTTTTTATAAACTGGGTTCCCAATTTTGGGGGGCTGGGAGCATTTTTTTTCCAAGTTGACCTCTCCCGCAAAGCATAAAAAACCAGCCATTCCCAAGAAGATTGAAGTCCAAATCCAAGTCCATAAATTCCCCATTATTGCTTATCTGTAGCCCAAGGTGGTTACTCAAATGAGTCTCCATCTCTACAGCTCCAGGCTCATTCTCTCTCTCTCTCTGGTGCCAGACTCACTGTCGCCTCTCAGCAGCAGTCTCTCTCTCAGGGTCTGGGGTATGCTGCCAGATCACTCCTTCCATGAGGAACTTCCCAGCTCATGCCTCCATGCACGGCCCTCAGGGCGAGAGAGTGGAAGTGTTATAGATTGGACTTGTGGGGGGAGACAATATACTATTACCGAATGGACTCCACCCCCTTCTCCCAGGGTCCTCCTGTACTAGGTTTGCCTTGCCTGTCACCAGGAAATTATAGCTCTCAATGTCAGAGATTGGTGAAAAGGAAAGGAATTATTTCTTCAAAAGTTATACAGACTTAAGACTAATGACTTAATGTCTTCATGAAAATCCCAAAGACCCTTAAAACACGCACAAACACACACAGCCCTTCCTTCCCTCCTTTGCCCAGTCCAGGGTACTGTATCTCAGGAAAAGAAATAGAAGTCCATGACTCAGGTAGCCCCCAGTTCTTCCCAGTAATCCATGCTCGGCTGCAGGCTTTTCTCGATTCCCAGCACCATCAGCTGTGTTGCTGGGATCCCCAGTTCTTAATCCAAAACCACATGGCACCTCCTCATGGCCCACCAGTGAGAGTCCTTTTACCCCTTTCCTTCCCTCAGCGTCCCTCCTGCATTCTTCCGTACTGCTAAGAGAGAGCTCTGTGTCGCTGCTACATCTTGCTTTCAGGCTTTCTAAGATGCATGGCAAAGGGAGCCCCAAAGCCTCATGGTTCTCCCCTTTTCTCCAAAGCCGTGTGGTTCCCCTTCAGCATTTCTGTGGCACCTGGGTTTCAATCCCAGCACCAATCTTCCTCTGCAGCCCCATTTCCAACTCCTCCCACAATTGGCTACTCCTGCCAGCATTCCCATATTTTTCCAGCTTTTCTTGGCTGCTATAGTAAGTCCGGGCAGGTGTGGCCCTGTGGTGTGGAGCCAATCATCTCCAAGCTCTCACTCAGGTGCTGTAACCAGGGGGAGCTGCCTCCCAGTTACATCCTGGGTGGAAGTCACTCCCATCTCCCTGGCTCAAAGCATAGCCACAGCCATTTACAATATCCAGGAAACCAGTCAAAAGTTTTAGATATGTTAAATGACTGTGCCAGAGGTTATCTGCAAAGCTGTTGCTATGCAAAACAACTCTCAATGGCCCTGCTCCATGTATCCCATCCCCCAGTTCAGACTTGTAAGGGTGAGGACATCCTATATTTTTAATATTTCCTGGATACCCTGAGTTCTAGACTCCATTACAAATCCCTCTTGGGGGGTGGGGCTGGCTGCACCCTGTTATAACCTCTGTTTCTTCCACGAGGAACTTCCCAGCTCATGCCTCCATGCAGTGCTCTCAGGACAAGAGAGTGGAAGTAGTCCAGGACCCATGTGCTGTCTTCCTGCTCTGGGTCTTAGTGTCCCATGAGCTGGAGCCCAGCGAGGCATACATCCCAGAGTGGGACCCTGCCTCTGGGAGCTGACCTCCAGCTGTGCAAGGGCCTAAGCTCCCAGCAGGCCTGCCACATGCTGCTCCCACTTGTGTGGGGCAGAGCAAGAGCCCCAGAAGCCAAAAGGCCAAGCAGCCCAGGGGACAAGAGATCAAGAGAACTAGCTTCTGCCCGCCTTCTGTTTAAAAGTCCTCTCCCAGAATCCCATGTGCTCCAGCAGCCAGTGGGAGGGTCCAGCTTTTCAACAAATGAGGGCTGGTGTCTGCCATGTTTGCCTTGGCCCTCCTACCTGCCACAGTGTTCTGTAAGGGGGCAATGTCTCCAGTCACTTGTGCTCTGTACAAGCTCCCTTCTGCCAAGTCTCAAGCTTCCTGGCTGCCTGAGGCAATTTCCCTTCTCCGGTGACCCCTCCAAGGGGACAGAGCTCAGGACCCTTCTGGACCTCGCTTTATGTTTCTCTTCATCTGGTTATTCATTGGTATGCTTCACTATCCTTTGGAAAACTGGTAGTCCCTTAAGTAAGACGTTTTCCTAAGTTCTGTGAGCTGCTGTAGAAAAGTGGGAGAGCCTGTGATTTGTAGCCAGGTGGTCAGAAGCACAGGCAGTAGCCTGGGTTTGTGAGTGGCCTCTGAAGGTGGGCGCAGTGTTGTGGGACTGAGCCCTCATCTGTGGCTAATTCGCATGCTAATTCTAGGTTGCTGAATAAACTCACAGTCTAGAGGCTTTGCTAGAAATAAGTTTCAAAGATTGATCAAGGGTCTAATTGTTTGCAAACTGGAAAGTCAGCTAGGTGCAAACCCAGAAGTGTTCCTAAGAAAAAAAGAAAAGGGTTCTAATAGTAAAAGTCCCATTCTGGAGAAAAATCAGTCCTGAATTCTTAGCTCTCTGGTCGAGGACAGGTGTCAGGCAGATAGATGTTGGGGTTGTGGACAATGGGTGCTGGGTGGGCTACAGCATAGTCCCAGGAAGGCTGGTCATGTCCTGAGTCCTTCCACATGGACCCCTCCTCAGTCAAGGAGGATTTTGATTTTGCTTCTTTAGAATTAAGGGATTATCTAGAAGACATACTGGTGATACTTGCAGCTTTGAAATCTTAGAATTTATGATTCTGGAATTAAATGTCAGTCTTTCAGAAATTATTTTAATGAGGCTCCACTCTATATCCTCATAAGGAGCTTTGAGTCTGGGGCAAGGGACTGTGTGTGTTCCCATCAAAATCACTCACTTAGGGTGACTTGAAAGACACATCGAAGTAAAAGCATAAATAAACAATAACTAACTAACTAACTAACTAACTACCACCCCCACCCCTCATTCCCACTCACAAAGCCTTTCAGAGAAGTGAGTTTTCTTAGACTGCATTAGGAATGGCATCTGAACCCTGAAGGAAAACTGTCTAGTGAGGCAGAAAAGTCACTTTCTAGTAGCTCTTTATTGTTAACAAAGTTTAGTGCATACTATTTAAATAGCACAGGTAGTAAATGAGTCAGCGTGGTCTTGATGCTTTATACTTACAGAATGCCGGTGGGAGCTTTGCACCAGAAAACTACATGGAAGTGCATTTCCCGAGGAGAGAGGTTGTAGCGGGATCTAGCAGAAAAGGCAGGCACTGGGGTGCAGTCTGGAATTCTGTTAACTGAGTGCACTAAACATACTTCTCATTCTGGGCTGATTGGTTTGGAAAGAAATACAGGTAGTCTTTGTTCCAAACAAATTCTGTAATTGTCATCTCTGCCTTGGGAGCCATCATTGTCCTGGAGTTGGCGATCCCTGCCCAGCCACAGGAAGTGAATTTATAGGCAGGGCAAGAAGCTGCCAGTGCCTGGCTCCCTCTACTCCTCACTCAGCCATCGCCAGGGTTTTAGTTGACTTATAAGGATGCTGATGCTGTAAAGACCTGCCCCTTTTAATCCCATGGGCACCAGTCACAGATGGCGACCCTGCTGGCCCTGGTAGGGGCCCTGCTGGCTCAGGGCAGCTTTTCAAGAATGGAGTCCAAAGCTGGTGGTTCACAGGCCTTGTACTGCCCTTATGATAAAGACCGAGTCCTTAGCATGGCCAGGCTTCCTCCAGCCACTGGTCAACTTTCATCCCAGGATGGGCCACACTGCCTTCCTGTCATTGAGTCTCCCATGCTATTCTTCCCATGGGTATACTTTCCCCTCTTCTCTTTCTTTATATCACCTCTGTTGTTAATGACTCACAGAAGCCTTCTCTGATCTCCCTAACCTGGGCAATTTCCTCCTCACGCGTTGTCTCAGTGTCTTGCTCTTCTGCCTTGTAGCTCTTGTTGCACCTGCAGTTTTACACTTGTGTGTAACTACTCCTTCTCTATTGGTGTCCCCCACAAACTGTGGGCTCCATAAGAGCAGTAATTGTTGGTTAAAATCAGGACCCTGTCAGGTTTTGAACCCCTCTGTATCCCCAGGGTCTTGTTAAGGGCGTGTGGCACATTACAGGTGCTCCATTACAAATATTGAATGAATGAATGAATGAGAATAGTAAGTAGGGTGAAGGTTGTGACTGCAGGGAACTGCGGAAGGGCAGGACCGTAATGAGCTCCAACCCCTTGCGATGCTGTCATCATCCACGGAGGCTGCGATAAGAAAATACCATTGCCTGGGTGGCTTAAGAACAGCAGTGTCACTCACAGTCCTAGAGGCTAGGAGTCTGAGAACAGGGTGCCCGCATGGCCAGGTTCTTGGTGAGAACCCTCTTCGAGTTGCAGGCTGCCAGTTTCTCCTCATATTCGCACATGGTGGAAGGGGCTAAGGTGCTCTCAGATTATTTTATAAAGGCACCTCTGCCCTCATGACCTAATTATCTCCCAAATGCTCAACCTCCTAGTGCTATCACCTTGGGAGTTAGGATTGCGACATATATACTTTGATGGGACCGTAAACATTCAGACCATAGCGTATACTAACTGTGGAATTGGGGGAAAGAGAGGAGTGGTATAGAAGGTCAACCGCCAGGTCAGACACTGCAGGTTTGAAATGTAGTTTTGTCACTTGCCAATTGCACAACCTTGGACAAGTTCCTTCAACTCTGCTTCCTCAGTCTTCTCTCTCATATCTAAAATGAGGTTGGTGCTGGCACCTGACTCTGCATTCTATAAGGTAAGATGATGCAAGAACATGTTTGGTACAGTAGGTATTCAATAAATGTTAGCTGGTGTTATTATTATAGTACAAACCTCAAATCCTCAGAACCCCCCTCCTCCTTGATCACTATAAGTTGTGTAGATACATGGAGCTTAACTTGGCAGCCAGATGATATTTAGAATGGTTTGAAAGCTTATCATAACAGTTTTTTGACATCAGTAATTCTCTGGGAGTTGGTGAAGAGTAACATTTAAGAAAGAAAAGTACATTTAACAAGTAGAACTACAGGACATTTGAACTTGGATTGAAAAGCAAAGAAGACATGTTCACAACATCTCCAAGATGAACTCAGGAGAGAAAGATGGTGGGTCTAGGATCCAGAAGCCACTGCAAGATGACCCCTACACAACTCCTCCTACTGTCCATCTCTCTGAGGCGCTTAGCCCGTGAGAAAGATGGGAACCAGGCTCCTTTCCCTCACCTTGTTTGCCACGTCTTGCTGCCTGATAAGGAGCCCTCCCAGAGGATGGTCAGTTCAGCTCAGGTCCAGCGCTGAGTTGTCTGAGCAACACCTGAATTCTGCTTTAATCTGCACTTGAGCCTGCTTCAGCCCAACGTGCCCTGGCTGTGAAGTCATAGCTCTTTGGGGGTTCTCACCTGCTACTGGCTGAAAACCACATTTGTCCTGAACCCTCTGGACTGGGTTCCATCCTCAGACATGAATGATTTGGTTGGTAGTTTTTAAATTCTGAGCTAGTGGAAGGAACAGTACAGAATACAACCAATGACAGAAGTCATTTTTTTCTGGTGAAGAGACAGTATTCTAACCACGCTATTTGCGTAAGTGTGAGCAGGATTGGGATGATATCAAGAACTCTACAATGAAAACAAATAACCAAAGAGGTCTAAAATGCTGACTTGCCCCCATGTAGGTCTCCTATTGAGTTTATGCACAAATGCAAGTATTTCAAGGATATTTGAATATTTAGGAGAATATTTAGTAATAACAACATACTTATCAAGCAGTTTCCCTGTGCCATGTGCTAAGAGCTTTACATGAATGATTGTATGTGATCTTTACCACAGACCCACGATTATCATAGCCTCACAGACAAAGCGGCACAAAGGGCCTAAATCTATGTTCTAAAGGTCACATGTGGTCCATGGAGGAACCGGGGTGGGAACCCAGGCAGCTTCTATGATATTCATTCATCCTCCAAAGCTTTATGTCAAATGCTGTGGAGAAAATAAAACTCAATCAGATACAAATTATGCCTTCAGACAGCCAACCATCAAGTACTGATGTTAAAACCTAAGCAAAAATATTAATAACAGGCATTTACATGGAAATGTTTATGTTCCCGGCACTGTTCTAAGCACTTTATCCCTATTAACTCAATCCTCGACACCAGCTTTGTGGTAGATGATACCATTGCCATCCCTGTTTACAAATAATGAAACTGATGTGCCTAAGTCCACATGGCCTGGAGTGAAGTCTGTATTTGAACCCCAGCTCCAAAAAGGATAAAGATATTGAGCAGATGGAAAGAAGGACAAAGCCAGGGGTTTTCCAGTGCAGATGTGCTCACTTAGCAGTCTTTTGGGTGTGCCTGTTCAGCCAATGGCAAATTCACCCAGCACCTTTTTCATCCTTCCTAGAATACTTCATTTTAAATTCATTCATTCAATAAGTGTTGACTGAGCATCTGCAAGGTGCTGGCACAGAATGATAAGCCAAGGTACTCGTGAGGGCCTCTGAGGAAACAGAAATGGGGCTTTGAAACCAGACCTGGGAGGTCAACATGACTTGGCATAGGAGTCTCAAGGATGGGTGGGAAACTGCCAAGCAGACAAAGGGAAAGGGGGTAATCACATCCAAGCCCCAGAGTTGTGAGGACGCATAGTATCCAAAGAGCAGTGTGGGGCTGAGTGTGATCAAGGCACTGCATGAAGCCGTGACACAGAGAAGAAAAGCGAGTAGGAGTAAGAAGGTGGGGAGGTGGGCACAAGCTACATCAGGAGGACCCTAAATGATAAAGAGTTCTACGTTTTCCCAACAGGCCACAGAAAGGCACTGGAAGAATCCTCCAGGACAGTGAGCTGGTCTGATTTGTACTTTAAAACTCTAGTAGCTGTAGCACGAAGGATGAATGGGAGCAGAGACCCCGGGTAGGGAGGCCATTCTGGGTGGTGGTTGTTGTGAGCAAGGGACACTCAACAGAGTGAAAGGAGTTTAGGGTAGACCTTGTCTGGTGTTTCGCTGAAATCAGTTTATTCTGTGTCTGGCATTTCTGTGATGGACTCCAACCAGAGAATTTGTTACTATTCTTGCAAAATATTCACCAAGCCTGATTAAAATTGTCATAACTTCCCACGTTTTGTAAGTACATACTTCCTTTTGGTGATACAGGAGTCACCAAACTCAATGGGGCAGGGGGCTGGGGTCAAGGGTCTGTGGCCCCCTCCTGTCTGCAGACTGAGCATAGACAGCAGGGCGCCCTCCCTTCGCTGACAGAGACCCGTCCTTCCTTATCCTCGGCCTGAGTGAGTTCTTCGAGTTATCTTCTCCCATGTAATTTTGTCTTTAAATGTTACACTTCTAAAGCCACACATCAATCTTAGCACCACTGAAAGTGTCACAAGTAGATGTTACATGTGTGGTAACTTGATGCAGTCGGAAACCCATGGCGCCACCCATGGTGATTCTTGTCTGAGTCCCTCTGATCTAACAGCAGTTTACGGGAAGGATGGGGACCACAGGCAGCCATAGGGAGCATTCAGCAAAATCTAGAGTGTGGGACATTTTACAGGACAGATTATCAGCTTCTTCAGTGAATTGCTGACATGAAAGAGACAGGAGAATTGTCATGGAATAAAAGAATAACAACCCAATGCAATGTCTGAACCTTGATTCAAGGAAACTAAAAGACATCTTTCCCAGTTGGAAAAATCTGAATATGGACTGAGTATTAGATTATATTGAGGAATTATTGGTTTTGTTAGATGTGATAATGGTGTGGTGTTTTTGTTTTGTTTTGTTTTTTAATGTCCTATGTATTATATTAGAATATTTCTGGTAAAATGGCATGACCTCTCGGATAAACGGAATGAAGAAATTTTATTCAATC
>VMDR010016598.1:0-21004 GCA_007922815.1 Macrotus californicus
ATCATGGAGGTTCCTAAGCCTCTCCTCATTTTTTTGAATTCTTGTTTCTTCATTGTGTTGTACTTTAATGTTTCCTTCTTTCTTCTGGACCACACTATTGATTTGAGACCCGTTTTTCTTCCTATCTCTGTTGGTTCCCTGAACATTTGCCTTCATTTCCCTTATGGTCGCCTTCGTTTGTTTATCTAATTTGCAACCAAATTCAACCAAGTCTGTAAGCATCCTGATTACCAGTGTTTTGATCTGTGCATCTGATAGGTTGGCTATTTCTTGGTCACTTAGTTCTATTTTCTCTGGAGCTTTGATCTGATCTCTCATTTGGGCCATTTTTGTTGTCTTGGCACACCTGTTACGTAGTAAGGGGCGGAGCCTTAGGTGTTCACCAGGGCGGGGCAACCCAAGCTGCTGCGTAGTGACGCTGTAGGTGGGGGAGGGGCCCGAGAGGGAACAATGGTGCCTGCTCCGCTCTCTGCAGGCTTTCAGTGACTTCCCGCGTGACCCACTCCAATTGGGCCCTCTGGTGCTGATTCTGGTGCTGCTTCCCGGGTGGGAGGGCTGTGTATGCTCTAGGACCCTGTGGGTCTCTCCAATGAGCTCTCCTGTGAGCCTGAGAGTTTCTCCCGCTGCCACCGCCTCCGCCCCCACAGGAGCTTTCAATCAGAGGCTCTGAGGCTTTGTTTCCCCGAGCTGGAACTCTGGGTTGCGGGGTCTGTCTCGCTCCCCAGATGTTCCTCCCGGTTTATCCGCACAAGGGAGTGGGACTCCCGGTTCGCAGCCACCAACTCTCCCGGCCAGCTGTGCCTTTCCCCAGTCCGCCAGCCGCCGCCCCACGTGAGTCCTCTCCGGCCTGTCTCGCCCCTCCTACCAGTCTGGATGAAAGTTTCTCCTTTAGTTCCTTGGTTGTCAGACTTCCATACAGTTCAATTTTCTGTCAGTTCTGGTTGTTTTTTGTTTTAAAATTTGTTGTTGTCCTTCTTTTGGTTGTACGAGGAGGCACAGTGTGTCTACCTATGCGTCCATCTTGGCCGGTCTCCCCCTGACAAGTCTTTTATGTCAAAGTGGCTCCACATTAGGGCTGAAGCTCAGTGGGAAGACTAAAGTGTTGAGTTATAAATTTATTTTGCACAGAGCATCATCAAGGTGTTGATAGGAGGCAGGTCTCTGAAAAGGTCATTCCTGCACAAGGAGGAGGGAGAGCACTGTGGAGGGAGGATACCCCTGTACCAAGCCCTGTGCACTGCTCAACTCCATGGTTCCTTCTCAGGGAAGCTACTCTCTAGGTTGTGGACAAAAAGTAGGTGTTGTAACAAGTCTAACCAATAGTAACCTCACAGGGTAATCTGTTCATAAATTCCTAACTGGGCAGGTCATGGTGGGTAGTCAAACCCAGGCATTTACCTAACTTCTTTAGTAAAAGGTTTATCTTCACCTGAAACAAGCCTTGTCTACTGTTTTTGTGCATCTAGATAACAGTAACTGCCAAGGGTGGACATCCAGCAATTTGGGGCTGAATTAAAGCCTGTGATGAGCACACATCTGCCGTGCCACAGAAATTTTTGAAACACCTCTTTTTCAGACCACTTGGAAGTGTAACCACCCTCAAGAGAACAAACAATCTTGTTAACTAACTGTAATACAATCCCTGCCTTGCTTTCTCCCACATTCGTGTCATCTTCTGTCCTTAATTCCAAATGCATAAAAGAAACTGCAAACTCCCTGGGAAGCATTTTTCTTAGTCTATTCAGACTTGCTTCTAGGTGTATCTTCTGTTTGGCTCAAATAGACTCTAATAAATTCTCATAAAAAGTTTCTACAGATTTGGATGTTCATACGTCTACAAGATTTACCAAATTAACAGTCAGTTTATACATTTTATCTCATTCAATCCACACAACAGCAACTCAACTTCTCTCTGTTCCTTGATGGGGAAGCTAAGACTCAGAGAGACAATGTGACTTGCCCAAGGATGTGTGAATGACATATTAATAAGATTTATCGAGGACTTCCAGCCAAGATGGAGGCATAGGTAGACAAACTGTGCCTCCTTGAACAGCCAAAAGAAGGACAACAACAAATATTAAAACAAAAAACAACCAGAACTGACAGAAAATCGAACTGTATGGAAGTCCAACAACCAAGGAGTTAAAGAAGAAACATTCATCCAGACCAGAAGGAGGGCGGAGACGGGCAGCTGGGCGGAGAGGACTCGCAGGAGAAGACTAGCGGCAGAGCGGCAGCTGGTGGATCCAGGCGAGCAAGGTGCATCCAGCAGACTGGGCAAGGTGGCTGCTGGTGGATTGGGCCGTCCCACACCCACGGGCAGATAAACTGGAAGGAACAACTGGGGAGCAAGACAGTCCCTGCAACCCAGAGTTCCAGTGCGGGGAAATAAAGCCTCAAAGCCTCTGACTGAAAACTCCTGTGGGGGTTGAGGCAGCGGCAGCGAGAGAAACTCCCAGACTCACAGGAGAGCTCGTTGGAGAGACCCACAAGGTCCTAGAGTGTACACAGTCCACCCACCAGGGAATCAGCACCAGAGGGGCCCAATTTGACTGTGGGTAGCACTGAAAGTCACCGAAAACTGGCAGAGAGCAGAGCAACAGCCATTGTTCCCTCTCGGATCCCTCCCCCACATACAGCGAAACAGCAACGTGGCTGCCCTGCCCTGGTGAAAGCCTAAGGCTCCGCCCCTTACTACGTAACAGATGCGCCAAGGCAACAAAAAAGGCCCAAATGAAAGAACAGATCAGAGCTCCAGAAAAAATACAACTAAGTGATGAAGAGATAGCCAACCTATCAGATGCACAGTTCAAAACACTGGTAATCAGGATGCTCACAGACTTGGTTGAATGTGGTCACAAATTAGATGAACAAATGAAGGATACGATAAGGGAAATGAAGGAAAATGTACAGGGAACCAACAGTGATGGGAAGGAAAACGGGACTCAAATCAATGGTGTGGACCAGAAGAAAGAAAGAAAGAAACACTCAAGCACAACACAATGAAGAAACAAGAATTCAAAAAAATGAGAAGAGGCTTAGGAACCTCCAGGATGTCTTTAAATGTTCCAATATCTGAATCATAGGGGTGCCAGAAGGAGAAGAGGAAGAGAAAGAAATTGAAAACTTATTTGAACAAATAATGGAGGAGAACTTCCCTACTTTGGCCAAGAAAATAGACTTCCAGGGAGTCCAGGAAGCTCAGAGAGTCCCAAAGAAGTTGGACCCAAGGAAGAACACACCAAGGCACATCATAATTACATTAGCCAAGATAAAAGATAAGGAGAGAATCTTAAAAGCAGCAAGAGAAAAGGAGACAGTAACCTACAAAGCAGTGCCCATCAGACTGTCAGCTGATTTCTCAAAAGAAACCTTACAGGCAAGAAGGGGCTGGCAAGAGGTATTCCAAGTCATGAAAGGCAAGGACCTACATCCAAGATTACTCTATCCAGCAAAGCTTTCATTTAGAATGGAAGGGCAGATAAAGTGCTTCCCAGATAAGGTCAAGTTCAAGGAGTTCATCATCACCAAGCCCTTATTATATAAAATGTTCAAGGGACTTATCTAAGAAAAAGAAGATAAAAAATAGGAACAGTAAAATGACAACAAACTCACAGTTATTAACAACTGAACCTAAAACAGAAACAAAAACAAACTAAGCAAACAACTAGAACAGGAACAGTGTCACAGAAATGGAGATCACATGGAGGGTTATCATCAGGGGAGTGGGTGGGGAGAGAGGGGGAAAAGGTACAGGGAATAAGAAGCATAAATGGTAGGTAGAAGATAGACAGTGGGAGGTTAAGAATAGCATAGGAAATGTAGAAGCCAAAGAACTCATATATATGACCCATGGACATGAACTAGAAGAGGGGTAATGTGGGTGGGAAGGGGTGTGCAGGGTGGAGGGGAATAAAGGGGGTAAATGGGACAACTGTAATAGCATAATCAATAAAATATATTTAAAAAAAGATTTATCTATTAAATAATACTTATTTATACTGACTATACCGCCTATATCAAGAAACAGGAAACAGATGGCATACTCAAAATAGGATAACTCAAGGAGATTTGTTTACACAGAGACTCCTGATGGGGGAAAATGATATTTCCTTGGTAGCCCCTGGGAGAGGAGGGAGAGAGATTGGCTGCTTGAGCTCAGAAGGAGAAGGCTGTGGAGAGCAGCTGCTTGCAGAGGAAGGACACAGCCCTGTCCAGGCTGCCCTACGGCAAGGGAGCCTCTGGGACAACTCCTTGTCCCTGTCCTTCTGGCTCCCTCCCTCTCTCCTTCCCAGTCCTCCCAGATTTTCCCAAGCAGAAGCCAAGGGCATGGGAACCCTTGATGTGGTTAGTATAGGTCAGACCTGAGGCAAAGAGCAGGGCAGAGGCTGGAGAGTAGATCTGAAGGGTGAGAAGTAAAAATGAGCTCCAACCTAGAATGTAAAAATCTGCCTGGCCTTTCCTTAGTCTGGGGTAACAAAAATGAAGAGCACCAGCTGCAAAGTTAGCAGTGTTTCTCCCAAGGACACGCTGATGTTGTGCCACATCAGACCATCTACTGCACAGAAAAACCTTGTTCTCTCAAATTACAGACTGTTGGAACTCACTGAAGTACTAGCAGTAAAAGGAACATCCGCACTTGGATCTAAGTTGCGGACACAGAGCAGCTGCCTTGATTTCCACAACAGTTCTAGAAAGGAATTCCACATTCATCCTACCTTTGTGATGTCCAAGGCAATAGGACCTGGACTCTGCAATTCAGACCATAGACTGACCCATTGCCATCCAGCCTACTTTGCTTGACTTTATGAAAACGGTTCTGCATGTACATTTTGCTTCAACTCCACCTTTCCTCCTAATCCTGCACTAACTCTACCTTTTCCCTTCTTGGTGAACACCTGCAGTTCTGTGTGCACTCTCCCTCTTGCAAGGAGCCAACAGACCTGACTTTATCAGATTCCATGTTTGCCCTGGGTCTTGGCTTGGGCAGAGGTCAATGCAGAAATCTGGCTCACCCTCCTGACCTCTCCTGCCTCTCCATCCCCCAGGTAAGGACTTTTGCCCTTATAAAACAGGTAATGACATGGAAAAATGGAAATAGGGCTGCACCGGGCACACCTGGGACAGGGGATGGCTTGATCACTCAACCTAGCCCCTACCCCCACAGTCTAGTGAGATAAGCTGAGAGATTGCTTGGGTTTTCTGAATCACTCTGAGGGAGTTCTCCATTGCTTTTCTGACTTAGAAATTGAACAGCACGCCTTCCTAAGCAAAAACTCTGACAGGAAGCGTGTGTAGTCTCTCAGGTTCATACATTGCCACTCCAGACAGAAATTAATCCGCATAAAATGTCTTTGCCTCACAACTGTGTTGGCAGGGCTTTCCCTGCTTCTGAGATCTAGGGGTCACTTGACCCTGCCCCAGGAGGCTACAAGACATTAAGTAACTTGCCCAAGGTCATTCAGCCGTGATTGGCAGAACGGGGGTGAAAATCAACAAGTCAAGCGCCAGAATCAGCCCCAACAGCTATGTGATGCTGTACCATTTATTCTAATAACCTCATCTAATTTCCTCCATCACCCACTTTTACGGAAGTGGGAACGGGTCAATTAACTCCCCAAGCTCACATAGTAAGAGTCAGAGCCCAAACTGAAACCCTGGTGTGTTAGCTACTGAAGTTCACACTATAAAAAATAGTCAAAGAAAGGGGGCGGTGAGGGGGGGTGTATGGTAAAGCAAGTTGGCAAAGGAACCGAATCTTCTCTATCAACAATTAGTTTGTGGGCTTAAGTTGGGTAAAGGTGGATTCTGCAAAGAACAGTAGATTTTGCCCTTGCACAAGGTCAGGGCAGCTGCTGTGGTGGGTTCTGGTTTCCCATGAAGGCCTTCAACTGTCCCAGGTGACCCTGGGAATTTGTTCCCTGCTGCAAAAGTGGACCTTTGAGCCCCGCTGTCCCTTTCATTCCAGAGCACCCAGCATGTACTCCTGAGAGGTCTTGGCTCATTCTCCCTGGGACCTTTCGTGCTAGTGAGGTTGGTGACAAAGACACAGAGCAGGCCTGACTTGGAATCTTGTGTGCCATAATCAGTTAGGTGACTTTCAGTAAGTGATTCAGCCCAGGGTCTGCTCCACAAGCTGGAGTACTATACATACTTTGCTAGGCATGTGGCTCCACACTGATTCTGGTCCACCCCCTTGCTAGACACATAGCTCCACACTGACTCTGGGACGCCCACCTTGCTAGGCACGTGGCTCCACACTGACTGTGCCAGCTGATATGACCCCTCCACAGTCTGTATTTCTACTCACATACTTTTAGCAGCAATAATCTATATTGTCATGGCAGATTACAATTGACTAAATGTTAGGATGCAGATTTATTTTTTTCAAGAGTGTATCACTAAACACCGAGTCATTCAGCTAAAAATCAGTATTAGACATCGCATGTACTTTCTATGCTAAACCATTGTGGACCCCAGATGGTCTTCACTGCCTAGCCCTACACAGCAGCTCTCCATAACATTGAGATGGAAAGCTGCAATCTAAGATTCATTTTTTTTTCTTCCGTCAGTAGCTCTGCCCTTATTTTCAGTGATTTAAGATGAAATGAAGCCAATTGTGAGAAAAAGATGCAGCAAGAAACACATGGGTGGAGTAGTTGCACAGCTGCACTGGCTCGCAGGCAAGACCCAGCATGCAGGCCCATTGCAATAGCAGCACACAGCTTATATTAGTTCCAGACAGCCTCAATTTAGCAGGGCTGGGGGCAGTTTCTTGGGGCCATGATCCCTGCAGTGTGCAGTATTGCAGAAAGCACAGAGATTGGAGGAATTCTGGCTGCACTACTCACCAACTTCATGACCTTAGGCTTGGCATTGACTTTTCTGAATGTTGGCTTTCTCATCTGTAAGGTGAAGAGAATTCCTGCCTTGTGGAGCTGTCTGTGAGCCTCTAGTGGGATAAGGACTCTGAGGTCCCCAGGACAGCGCTTCCACCCAGCCCTTTCTATGTGATTTTCCAATCAGGTGTGTCCACTCCTTTATTCTGGCTGCCTCACAGTTAACACTCCTTTGGGTGATAGACACAGCATCTAAGAGTGTTCTGGGATGATATAAATGAGCAGTTTCTGTGCATTCGGTCTGGGAATTGACTTGAACAATCTTTTTGATACAATCCCTGCTCCAATCCCCAGCCAACAGCTGTTAGTCAGCCTACACAGAGACAAAGTTCTACTTAGGAGGCTCCTACTCCCCTCCCAGCCCAAGCCTACACAGAGACAAAGTTCTACTTAGGAGGCTCCTACTCCCCTCCCAGCCCCAAATCAGCACCATTCTTGATCATTAACTAACTAGTAAACTTCAGGGAAGCAAGTCGGTGGTGAGCAAACACTCTCTTGACATGAAACGTACTGAGCATCTCTTTTGCCTGGGAGGTTTTATACTCACTGGGCACTCAGGCCATAAAAACAAGACACTAGGGCTGATGCTTATCAATGAAACAACTCCTCACAGGAACATCCTTCCTGCCCTTGACCTCAGGAAAAGGCATTTCCATGTATATTGCACTGCCCACTGCACACTCTGAGTTTAGCCATATACGTCAGGGTGCTACCATTTCAAAGGAACTGAAAGCCCTGTATTTGAATCTCTGTCTGGAAAACTAATTTGCTGAAATATTGCCATTGTCTTTAGTGGTTACTAGGAAGAGTGGTTGAGCCATAGTTAAAAATTTAGAATTTGGGGAGACACAAACAAATGGAAGCATGTACCATGCTCACGGATAGGAAGAATTAACATCATCAAAATGGCCATACTACCCAAAGTGATTTATAGATTCAATGCAATCCCTATTAAAGTACCAATGACATATTCCACAGATATAGAACAAACATTTCAGAAATTTATATGGAACCATAAACCACCCCAAATAGCTGCAGCAATTCTGAGAAAGAAGAACAAAGCAGGAGGGATCACAATACCTGATATCAAGCTGTATTACAAGGCCACTGTAATTAAAACAGCCTGGTACTGGCATAAGAACAGACACATAGACCAATGGAACAGAACAGAGAGCCCAGGAATAAACCCAAGTCTCTATGGTCAATTAATATTTGACAAAGGGGAAAGAAGCATAAAATGGAGTAAAAATAGCCTCCTCAACAAATGGTGTTGGGAGATCTGGACAGCTACATGCAAAACAATGAAACTCGATCAACAACTTACACCATACACAAAAATAAATTCAAGGTGGATAAAAGACTTAAATATAAGTCGTGACACCATAAATGTCCAAGAGGAAAACATCGGCAGGAAAATCTCAGACATTCTGTGCATCAACATCTTCACTGCTATGTCCCCTAAAGCAAGGGACATAAAGGAAGGAATAGACAAATGGGACCTCATCAAATTAAAAAGCTTCTGCATGGCTAAAGAAAACAGCATTAAAATGAACAGAGAACCAACTATATGGAAGAACATATTTGCCAATGACATCTCAGACAAGGGTTTGTTGTCCAAAATATATAAAGAACTCATATGACTCCATTCCAGGATGACAAAAACCCAATTAAAAAATGGGCAAACAACCTGAACAGACACTTCTCCAAGAAGGACATACAGAGGGTCCAGAAGCACATGGAAAGATGCTCCGCATCACTAGCCATCAGAAAGATGCAAATTAAAAGCACAATGAGATACCACTTCACACCATTGAGAATGGCCACCATAAACAAATCAACAAACAACTGTTGGAGAGGATGTGGAGAAAAGGAAATGCTAGTGCACTATTGGTGGGATTGAAGACTTGTACAGCCACTGTGGAAAACAGTAAGGAATTGCCTCAGAAAACTAAAAATGGAATTGCCTTTTGACCAAGCAATTCTGCTGCTGGGATTATACCCTAAGAGCCCTGAAACACCAATCCAAAAGAACCTATGCACCCCAATGTTCATAGCAGCACAATTTACAATAGCCAAATGCTGGAAGCAACCTAAGTACCCATCAGTCACTGAGTGGATAAAAAAATTATGGTACATTTACACAGTGGAATACTATGAAGTAGAGAGAAAGAAGGAGATCCTGCCCTTTGCAACAGCATGGATGGAACTAGAGAGCATTATGCTAAGTGAAATAAGCTAGGCAGTGAGGGACAAATACCATGTGATCTCACCTTTAACAGGAACCTAATCAACAAAAGAAAAAAAGCAAGTAATATATAACCAGAGACACTGAAATTAAGAAAAATCAGACAGTAACCAGAGGGGAGGTGGGAGGGGATAATGGGGGGAAGGGTTTTCAGGAACAGCTATAAAGGACACATGAACAAAACCAAGGTCAGGGGGGTGGAAGCAAGGGAGGGAGGTGGGTTTGCCTGGGGTCGGGGGAGTGGTGATTGGTAAATGTAGACAATGGTAATTGAATAACAATAAAATATCTTTTTATAAATTCAGCTAATGGAGAAAAACACTTCAGTGGGCATGTCTTTCATGTGAAAAAAGTAGGTCAGTCACAGGAAACAGTTCCTCCAAGGGGTGGAAATACATTCTGTGAGTATCTGAGGTGGCAGCGAGGCAGTTAGGGCTCAAAGACTTCTCTACAAATGGTTGTTTTGCTTTTGTTTTAAACTTTTAGATTCCATTGCCACCTTTCTCATCTCAAGGTGTAAAATCACCTCTCAAATTCTGGTATTTGTTTGACTCTGCCTCAAAGACTCCCCTTGCCTGCTCTGCCACTATCCTGACACCTCCAGCAGCCAGCATACATATTCATGGGGCCTATGTCTTCCTGCTCTCCCAGTGCTTTGGGGACATACTCCACAGAGGTGTCATTTATTCGAAGGTTAGACATTTAATATTCATAAGAGCACCTTATCAAGAGAGCATTAAGGCATATTCTCCTATTTCTAGCACCAGCATTTAACACTCCCTGGGAGGGGATACCGTATTTTAAAAATATTCCAGACACCCCCTGGTATTGTTGCTTGAGTCTCTGGGATTAGAATTTGTAGGTGCTTTTCTACATTAAACTCTTTGGCTTCCACTTCATACTGAGAAACAAAAGGCAGCAGGGACAATGGGAAAGAGAGAAGACACAAATGAGATCAGCTTCTCACTCAATATTGAAACACTTCCAATAAAAATTCAGAGAGTACTATATGGATACCGTGTTGAATTTTTTAGTTAAGTTAATCATGCTTATTATTTTAATGGCGTTTGTTCATTTCATTCATTCATTCCATAAGTATTTATTGATTGCCCAGCCTGGGCCATGGTGCAGATGTTTCCCCAGCCTTTACAAGGCCTCCTCGTATTGGAGGCCAACAAGCAGTCAGGTACCCTTTGAACATTTGAGAGGGATATTAACTGAAGTTGGGGGCTGCTAGCATTTTTCTTGTACTTGTACTTTGTGATTAAAAAAATCAAGTACAGGGGCTCTAAGCTCTCTTTTTCTGCTCCGTCTTTTTTGAAGGGTGGGGTAAAATGGGTCCTGAGTACTGGTGAAACAGGATAAGGAACCTGAATTTTCTTCCTGACTCCACCACTGCCTAGTGTCTGACCAGGAATAAGGCTGTTTTATGATTCCTTTTTCTCAACTAAGACTTGTGTTGGGTTCATTCAGACTGGGTGCTTTCAACCTGGGGTTAGTGATTGGCTTTGAGGGTCAATATTCATCTCTGAACTGTGTTCAAACTGCTTTTGATATGCCTAAGTGCATTTTCTTGGCAAGATCATCAGGTTATTGACAGTCCATGATCATAAAGAGATGAAGAAGCAGAGATCTAGTTACCTGAAGTGTTTTTAAAGAACAAACTCAATTTTTTACAACACTCCATCTTTTTCCAGCCTGTGATGGGTGGTTGGGTAATTAGGTGGTGGGGTGTGGCAGAATGCATGGCCCAGCTTGGAGGCGGTGGGAAGAGCCATGAGGAGTGGGTAGGAAGGGAAGGGGAGACCACAGGACATAACCCACCTATGGGCTCCAATCTAAACATGCTGAGGACTTTTCTGAGGACACAGCTCCCTGAGGACCTTTTACCTACCTATCCAGGTGCCCATGGGGGAGGCCCTACATTTATAGGCCGACCTGCTCTGTTAGGAATTGAGTCATTTCACATGTTATCTATTCAATCCTCAAGGCAAGGCTCCAGGGTCAATGTTGTATCCATCCTTTCACAGATAAAAAAATTGAGGTTCAGAGAAGTTTAGCAACTTTACCAAAATTACATAGCTACTCAATAACTGGGGATTTCAACTCAGGTCCACTGCTTCTCCACTTGACCCTCACATGAGAAATCCTGGGGAATATGTAAAATTCCTAGGGCTGAAGCCAACTTCAGACCAATAAATGCAGAATTTGAGTGGGCCATACCCGGGTACCAGGTACTGGCACTGCACACACACCAAATTCTATATTTTTTAAATTACTTTATTGTTCAATTACAGTTGTCTGCATTTTTCCCCCACCACTCCCCCCAACCCTAACCAATCCCATCTCCCTCTTTTGCTTCCACCCTCCCCCTTGGTTATGTCCATGTGTCCTTTATAGTGGTTCCTGAAAACCATTCCCCCCACTGTACTCTCCCCCTTCCCCTCTGGCTATTGTTAGATTGTTCTTAATTTCAATGTCTCTAGTTATATTTTGTTTGCTTTTTTCTTTTGTTGATTATGTTCCAGTTAAAGGTGAGATCATGTGGTATTTTTCCCTCACCCCCTGGCTTATTCAACTTAGCATAATGCTCTCTAATTCCATCCATGCTGTTGCAAAGGGTAGGTATAGGTTTAGAGAGTGGCCATGCTATCCCTTTTTCTCCACCGGATTCCTTTAGTTCATGTGAATTTGTCCATCATTCATTATTTGTCTTTCCTCCGGAGACATAGGATAAACATCTACAACACACAGACCCGCGGGGCAGATCCGCATTAGGTAGGAGCTCTTTCTTTCTTTCTGCTGCATAGTATTCCACTGTGTAAGTGTACCATAATTTTTTTATCCACTCAGTAACTGATGGGTACTTAGGTTGCTTCCAGCATTTGGCTATTGTAAATTGTGCTGCTATGAACATTGGGGTGCATAGGTTCTTTTGGATTGGTGTTTCAGGGCTCTTAGGGTATAATCCCAGCAGCAGAATTGCTTGGTCAAAAGGCAATTCCATTTTTAGTTTTCTGAGGCAATTCCTTACTGTTTTCCACAGTGGCTGTACAAGTCTTCAATCCCACCAATAGTGCACTAGCATTTCCTTTCCTCCACATCCTCTCCAACAGTTGTTTGTTGATTTGTTTATGGTGGCCATTCTCAATGGTGTGAAGTGGTATCTCATTGTGCTTTTAATTTGCATCTTTCTGATGGCTAGTGATGCAGAGCATCTTTCCATGTGCTTCTGGACCCTCTGTATGTCCTCCTTGGAGAAGTGTCTGTTCAGGTTGTTTGCCCATTTTTTAATTGGGTTTTTGTCATCCTGGAATGGAGTCATATGAGTTCTTTATATATTTTGGACAACAAACCCTTGTCTGAGATGTCATTGGCAAATATGTTCTTCCATATAGTTGGTTCTCTGTTCATTTTAATGCTGTTTTCTTTAGCCATGCAGAAGCTTTTTAATTTGATGAGGTCCCATTTGTCTATTCCTTCCTTTATGTCCCTTGCTTTAGGGGACATAGCAGTGAAGATGTTGATGCACAGAATGTCTGAGATTTTCCTGCCGATGTTTTCCTCTTGGACATTTATGGTGTCACGACTTATATTTAAGTCTTTTATCCACCTTGAATTTATTTTTGTGTATGGTGTAAGTTGTTGATCGAGTTTCATTGTTTTGCATGTAGCTGTCCAGATCTCCCAACACCATTTGTTGAGGAGGCTATTTTTACTCCATTTTATGCTTCTTTCCCCTTTGTCAAATATTAATTGACCATAGAGACTTGGGTTTATTCCTGGGCTCTCTGTTCTGTTCCATTGGTCTATGTGTCTGTTCTTATGCCAGTACCAGGCTGTTTTAATTACAGTGGCCTTGTAATACAGCTTGATATCAGGTATTGTGATCCCTCCTGCTTTGTTCTTCTTTCTCAGAATTGCTGCAGCTATTTGGGGTGGTTTATGGTTCCATATAAATTTCTGAAATGTTTGTTCTATATCTGTGGAATATGTCATTGGTACTTTAATAGGGATTGCATTGAATCTATAAATCACTTTGGGTAGTATGGCCATTTTGATGATGTTAATTCTTCCTATCCGTGAGCATGGTACATGCTTCCATTTGTTTGTGTCTCCCCAAATTCTAAATTTTTAACTATGGCTCAACCACTCTTCCTAGTAACCACTAAAGACAATGGCAATATTTCAGCAAATTAGTTTTCCAGACAGAGATTCAAATACAGGGCTTTCAGTTCCTTTGAAATGGTAGCACCCTGACGTATATGGCTAAACTCAGAGTGTGCAGTGGGCAGTGCAATATACATGGAAATGCCTTTTCCTGAGGTCAAGGGCAGGAAGGATGTTC
Source organism: Macrotus californicus (assembly GCA_007922815.1). NCBI lineage: Eukaryota > Metazoa > Chordata > Mammalia > Chiroptera > Phyllostomidae > Macrotus > Macrotus californicus. The sequence goes on from VMDR010016598.1 coordinate 13,493, forward strand.
CTGTGAGGAGTTGTTTCATTGATAAGCATCAGCCCTAGTGTCTTGTTTTTATGGCCTGAGTGCCCAGTGAGTATAAAACCTCCCAGGCAAAAGAGATGCTCAGTACGTTTCATGTCAAGAGAGTGTTTGCTCACCACCGACTTGCTTCCCTGAAGTTTACTAGTTAGTTAATGATCAAGAATGGTGCTGATTTGGGGCTGGGAGGGGAGTAGGAGCCTCCTAAGTAGAACTTTGTCTCTGTGTAGGCTTGGGCTGGGAGGGGAGTAGGAGCCTCCTAAGTAGAACTTTGTCTCTGTGTAGGCTGACTAACAGCTGTTGGCTGGGGATTGGAGCAGGGATTGTATCAAAAAGATTGTTCAAGTCAATTCCCAGACCGAATGCACAGAAACTGCTCATTTATATCATCCCAGAACACTCTTAGATGCTGTGTCTATCACCCAAAGGAGTGTTAACTGTGAGGCAGCCAGAATAAAGGAGTGGACACACCTGATTGGAAAATCACATAGAAAGGGCTGGGTGGAAGCGCTGTCCTGGGGACCTCAGAGTCCTTATCCCACTAGAGGCTCACAGACAGCTCCACAAGGCAGGAATTCTCTTCACCTTACAGATGAGAAAGCCAACATTCAGAAAAGTCAATGCCAAGCCTAAGGTCATGAAGTTGGTGAGTAGTGCAGCCAGAATTCCTCCAATCTCTGTGCTTTCTGCAATACTGCACACTGCAGGGATCATGGCCCCAAGAAACTGCCCCCAGCCCTGCTAAATTGAGGCTGTCTGGAACTAATATAAGCTGTGTGCTGCTATTGCAATGGGCCTGCATGCTGGGTCTTGCCTGCGAGCCAGTGCAGCTGTGCAACTACTCCACCCATGTGTTTCTTGCTGCATCTTTTTCTCACAATTGGCTTCATTTCATCTTAAATCACTGAAAATAAGGGCAGAGCTACTGACGGAAGAAAAAAAAATGAATCTTAGATTGCAGCTTTCCATCTCAATGTTATGGAGAGCTGCTGTGTAGGGCTAGGCAGTGAAGACCATCTGGGGTCCACAATGGTTTAGCATAGAAAGTACATGCGATGTCTAATACTGATTTTTAGCTGAATGACTCGGTGTTTAGTGATACACTCTTGAAAAAAATAAATCTGCATCCTAACATTTAGTCAATTGTAATCTGCCATGACAATATAGATTATTGCTGCTAAAAGTATGTGAGTAGAAATACAGACTGTGGAGGGGTCATATCAGCTGGCACAGTCAGTGTGGAGCCACGTGCCTAGCAAGGTGGGCGTCCCAGAGTCAGTGTGGAGCTATGTGTCTAGCAAGGGGGTGGACCAGAATCAGTGTGGAGCCACATGCCTAGCAAAGTATGTATAGTACTCCAGCTTGTGGAGCAGACCCTGGGCTGAATCACTTACTGAAAGTCACCTAACTGATTATGGCACACAAGATTCCAAGTCAGGCCTGCTCTGTGTCTTTGTCACCAACCTCACTAGCACGAAAGGTCCCAGGGAGAATGAGCCAAGACCTCTCAGGAGTACATGCTGGGTGCTCTGGAATGAAAGGGACAGCGGGGCTCAAAGGTCCACTTTTGCAGCAGGGAACAAATTCCCAGGGTCACCTGGGACAGTTGAAGGCCTTCATGGGAAACCAGAACCCACCACAGCAGCTGCCCTGACCTTGTGCAAGGGCAAAATCTACTGTTCTTTGCAGAATCCACCTTTACCCAACTTAAGCCCACAAACTAATTGTTGATAGAGAAGATTCGGTTCCTTTGCCAACTTGCTTTACCATACACCCCCCCTCACCGCCCCCTTTCTTTGACTATTTTTTATAGTGTGAACTTCAGTAGCTAACACACCAGGGTTTCAGTTTGGGCTCTGACTCTTACTATGTGAGCTTGGGGAGTTAATTGACCCGTTCCCACTTCCGTAAAAGTGGGTGATGGAGGAAATTAGATGAGGTTATTAGAATAAATGGTACAGCATCACATAGCTGTTGGGGCTGATTCTGGCGCTTGACTTGTTGATTTTCACCCCCGTTCTGCCAATCACGGCTGAATGACCTTGGGCAAGTTACTTAATGTCTTGTAGCCTCCTGGGGCAGGGTCAAGTGACCCCTAGATCTCAGAAGCAGGGAAAGCCCTGCCAACACAGTTGTGAGGCAAAGACATTTTATGCGGATTAATTTCTGTCTGGAGTGGCAATGTATGAACCTGAGAGACTACACACGCTTCCTGTCAGAGTTTTTGCTTAGGAAGGCGTGCTGTTCAATTTCTAAGTCAGAAAAGCAATGGAGAACTCCCTCAGAGTGATTCAGAAAACCCAAGCAATCTCTCAGCTTATCTCACTAGACTGTGGGGGTAGGGGCTAGGTTGAGTGATCAAGCCATCCCCTGTCCCAGGTGTGCCCGGTGCAGCCCTATTTCCATTTTTCCATGTCATTACCTGTTTTATAAGGGCAAAAGTCCTTACCTGGGGGATGGAGAGGCAGGAGAGGTCAGGAGGGTGAGCCAGATTTCTGCATTGACCTCTGCCCAAGCCAAGACCCAGGGCAAACATGGAATCTGATAAAGTCAGGTCTGTTGGCTCCTTGCAAGAGGGAGAGTGCACACAGAACTGCAGGTGTTCACCAAGAAGGGAAAAGGTAGAGTTAGTGCAGGATTAGGAGGAAAGGTGGAGTTGAAGCAAAATGTACATGCAGAACCGTTTTCATAAAGTCAAGCAAAGTAGGCTGGATGGCAATGGGTCAGTCTATGGTCTGAATTGCAGAGTCCAGGTCCTATTGCCTTGGACATCACAAAGGTAGGATGAATGTGGAATTCCTTTCTAGAACTGTTGTGGAAATCAAGGCAGCTGCTCTGTGTCCGCAACTTAGATCCAAGTGCGGATGTTCCTTTTACTGCTAGTACTTCAGTGAGTTCCAACAGTCTGTAATTTGAGAGAACAAGGTTTTTCTGTGCAGTAGATGGTCTGATGTGGCACAACATCAGCGTGTCCTTGGGAGAAACACTGCTAACTTTGCAGCTGGTGCTCTTCATTTTTGTTACCCCAGACTAAGGAAAGGCCAGGCAGATTTTTACATTCTAGGTTGGAGCTCATTTTTACTTCTCACCCTTCAGATCTACTCTCCAGCCTCTGCCCTGCTCTTTGCCTCAGGTCTGACCTATACTAACCACATCAAGGGTTCCCATGCCCTTGGCTTCTGCTTGGGAAAATCTGGGAGGACTGGGAAGGAGAGAGGGAGGGAGCCAGAAGGACAGGGACAAGGAGTTGTCCCAGAGGCTCCCTTGCCGTAGGGCAGCCTGGACAGGGCTGTGTCCTTCCTCTGCAAGCAGCTGCTCTCCACAGCCTTCTCCTTCTGAGCTCAAGCAGCCAATCTCTCTCCCTCCTCTCCCAGGGGCTACCAAGGAAATATCATTTTCCCCCATCAGGAGTCTCTGTGTAAACAAATCTCCTTGAGTTATCCTATTTTGAGTATGCCATCTGTTTCCTGTTTCTTGATATAGGCGGTATAGTCAGTATAAATAAGTATTATTTAATAGATAAATCTTTTTTTAAATATATTTTATTGATTATGCTATTACAGTTGTCCCATTTACCCCCTTTATTCCCCTCCACCCTGCACACCCCTTCCCACCCACATTACCCCTCTTCTAGTTCATGTCCATGGGTCATATATATGAGTTCTTTGGCTTCTACATTTCCTATGCTATTCTTAACCTCCCACTGTCTATCTTCTACCTACCATTTATGCTTCTTATTCCCTGTACCTTTTCCCCCTCTCTCCCCACCCACTCCCCTGATGATAACCCTCCATGTGATCTCCATTTCTGTGACACTGTTCCTGTTCTAGTTGTTTGCTTAGTTTGTTTTTGTTTCTGTTTTAGGTTCAGTTGTTAATAACTGTGAGTTTGTTGTCATTTTACTGTTCCTATTTTTTATCTTCTTTTTCTTAGATAAGTCCCTTGAACATTTTATATAATAAGGGCTTGGTGATGATGAACTCCTTGAACTTGACCTTATCTGGGAAGCACTTTATCTGCCCTTCCATTCTAAATGAAAGCTTTGCTGGATAGAGTAATCTTGGATGTAGGTCCTTGCCTTTCATGACTTGGAATACCTCTTGCCAGCCCCTTCTTGCCTGTAAGGTTTCTTTTGAGAAATCAGCTGACAGTCTGATGGGCACTGCTTTGTAGGTTACTGTCTCCTTTTCTCTTGCTGCTTTTAAGATTCTCTCCTTATCTTTTATCTTGGCTAATGTAATTATGATGTGCCTTGGTGTGTTCTTCCTTGGGTCCAACTTCTTTGGGACTCTCTGAGCTTCCTGGACTCCCTGGAAGTCTATTTTCTTGGCCAAAGTAGGGAAGTTCTCCTCCATTATTTGTTCAAATAAGTTTTCAATTTCTTTCTCTTCCTCTTCTCCTTCTGGCACCCCTATGATTCAGATATTGGAACATTTAAAGACATCCTGGAGGTTCCTAAGCCTCTTCTCATTTTTTTGAATTCTTGTTTCTTCATTGTGTTGTGCTTGAGTGTTTCTTTCTTTCTTTCTTCTGGTCCACACCATTGATTTGAGTCCCGTTTTCCTTCCCATCACTGTTGGTTCCCTGTACATTTTCCTTCATTTCCCTTATCGTATCCTTCATTTGTTCATCTAATTTGTGACCACATTCAACCAAGTCTGTGAGCATCCTGATTACCAGTGTTTTGAACTGTGCATCTGATAGGTTGGCTATCTCTTCATCACTTAGTTGTATTTTTTCTGGAGCTCTGATCTGTTCTTTCATTTGGGCCTTTTTTGTTGCCTTGGCGCATCTGTTACGTAGTAAGGGGCGGAGCCTTAGGCTTTCACCAGGGCAGGGCAGCCACGTTGCTGTTTCGCTGTATGTGGGGGAGGGATCCGAGAGGGAACAATGGCTGTTGCTCTGCTCTCTGCCAGTTTTCGGTGACTTTCAGTGCTACCCACAGTCAAATTGGGCCCCTCTGGTGCTGATTCCCTGGTGGGTGGACTGTGTACACTCTAGGACCTTGTGGGTCTCTCCAACGAGCTCTCCTGTGAGTCTGGGAGTTTCTCTCGCTGCCGCTGCCTCAACCCCCACAGGAGTTTTCAGTCAGAGGCTTTGAGGCTTTATTTCCCCGCACTGGAACTCTGGGTTGCAGGGACTGTCTTGCTCCCCAGTTGTTCCTTCCAGTTTATCTGCCCGTGGGTGTGGGACGGCCCAATCCACCAGCAGCCACCTTGCCCAGTCTGCTGGATGCACCTTGCTCGCCTGGATCCACCAGCTGCCGCTCTGCCGCTAGTCTTCTCCTGCGAGTCCTCTCCGCCCAGCTGCCCGTCTCCGCCCTCCTTCTGGTCTGGATGAATGTTTCTTCTTTAACTCCTTGGTTGTTGGACTTCCATACAGTTCGATTTTCTGTCAGTTCTGGTTGTTTTTTGTTTTAATATTTGTTGTTGTCCTTCTTTTGGCTGTTCAAGGAGGCACAGTTTGTCTACCTATGCCTCCATCTTGGCTGGAAGTCCTCGATAAATCTTATTAATATGTCATTCACACATCCTTGGGCAAGTCACATTGTCTCTCTGAGTCTTAGCTTCCCCATCAAGGAACAGAGAGAAGTTGAGTTGCTGTTGTGTGGATTGAATGAGATAAAATGTATAAACTGACTGTTAATTTGGTAAATCTTGTAGACGTATGAACATCCAAATCTGTAGAAACTTTTTATGAGAATTTATTAGAGTCTATTTGAGCCAAACAGAAGATACACCTAGAAGCAAGTCTGAATAGACTAAGAAAAATGCTTCCCAGGGAGTTTGCAGTTTCTTTTATGCATTTGGAATTAAGGACAGAAGATGACACGAATGTGGGAGAAAGCAAGGCAGGGATTGTATTACAGTTAGTTAACAAGATTGTTTGTTCTCTTGAGGGTGGTTACACTTCCAAGTGGTCTGAAAAAGAGGTGTTTCAAAAATTTCTGTGGCACGGCAGATGTGTGCTCATCACAGGCTTTAATTCAGCCCCAAATTGCTGGATGTCCACCCTTGGCAGTTACTGTTATCTAGATGCACAAAAACAGTAGACAAGGCTTGTTTCAGGTGAAGATAAACCTTTTACTAAAGAAGTTAGGTAAATGCCTGGGTTTGACTACCCACCATGACCTGCCCAGTTAGGAATTTATGAACAGATTACCCTGTGAGGTTACTATTGGTTAGACTTGTTACAACACCTACTTTTTGTCCACAACCTAGAGAGTAGCTTCCCTGAGAAGGAACCATGGAGTTGAGCAGTGCACAGGGCTTGGTACAGGGGTATCCTCCCTCCACAGTGCTCTCCCTCCTCCTTGTGCAGGAATGACCTTTTCAGAGACCTGCCTCCTATCAACACCTTGATGATGCTCTGTGCAAAATAAATTTATAACTCAACACTTTAGTCTTCCCACTGAGCTTCAGCCCTAATGTGGAGCCACTTTGACATAAAAGACTTGTCAGGGGGAGACCGGCCAAGATGGACGCATAGGTAGACACACTGTGCCTCCTCGTACAACCAAAAGAAGGACAACAACAAATTTTAAAACAAAAAACAACCAGAACTGACAGAAAATTGAACTGTATGGAAGTCTGACAACCAAGGAACTAAAGGAGAAACTTTCATCCAGACTGGTAGGAGGGGCGAGACAGGCCGGAGAGGACTCACGTGGGGCGGCGGCTGGCGGACTGGGGAAAGGCACAGCTGGCCGGGAGAGTTGGTGGCTGCGAACCGGGAGTCCCACTCCCTTGTGCGGATAAACCGGGAGGAACATCTGGGGAGCGAGACAGACCCCGCAACCCAGAGTTCCAGCTCGGGGAAACAAAGCCTCAGAGCCTCTGATTGAAAGCTCCTGTGGGGGCGGAGGCGGTGGCAGCGGGAGAAACTCTCAGGCTCACAGGAGAGCTCATTGGAGAGACCCACAGGGTCCTAGAGCATACACAGCCCTCCCACCCGGGAAGCAGCACCAGAATCAGCACCAGAGGGCCCAATTGGAGTGGGTCACGCGGGAAGTCACTGAAAGCCTGCAGAGAGCGGAGCAGGCACCATTGTTCCCTCTCGGGCCCCTCCCCCACCTACAGCGTCACTACGCAGCAGCTTGGGTTGCCCCGCCCTGGTGAACACCTAAGGCTCCGCCCCTTACTACGTAACAGGTGTGCCAAGACAACAAAAATGGCCCAAATGAGAGATCAGATCAAAGCTCCAGAGAAAATAGAACTAAGTGACCAAGAAATAGCCAACCTATCAGATGCACAGATCAAAACACTGGTAATCAGGATGCTTACAGACTTGGTTGAATTTGGTTGCAAATTAGATAAACAAACGAAGGCGACCATAAGGGAAATGAAGGCAAATGTTCAGGGAACCAACAGAGATAGGAAGAAAAACGGGTCTCAAATCAATAGTGTGGTCCAGAAGAAAGAAGGAAACATTAAAGTACAACACAATGAAGAAACAAGAATTCAAAAAAATGAGGAGAGGCTTAGGAACCTCCATGAT
>VMDR010016599.1:0-21006 GCA_007922815.1 Macrotus californicus
ACAAGATTGCTTTCCTTAAAAGTTTGATGTCTCCTAGAATAATATTGGGGAGAACTGTTGGAAAGAGATGATAAGAATTAAAAAAAAAAATTTTTAGATTAGACAAGCAATGGTCTAATTAAATGCCTGTAGCTGAACAAAAAATTGTCCAAAGAATTAAACATGAAAAGCAACTCTTTCAGTGTTCCAAGGATATTTAATTTTCTCAGAGAAGTTTACTTAAAGTTCAACTACTTAAATTCACTATGGCATCTTTAAGTTATTTATTATTGAACATAAAAATGGAAGTAAAAACTCCCCTCACAAATATTTTAGGGCAAAGTTTAGAAGCTCTCTGTCCATAGTGTGGAACCTATATGCTGCAGTAATGCTCCCATCCCATGTGTTCTTCCTGCAATGTGATTTGACATTCCTCCCATTGAAAGGGGGGACCTGTGCAACCACGTGACTGCCTCAAGCGAGGGCATGTGACAAGAGTGACCATATATGACTCCTGAGGCTAGATCATGCAATGGCACACACTTCTGTATTGCTTTCTTGGAACATTCCCACGTGATCCCAGGCTCAGTGCTGTGAGGAAGCCCCTTTTAGCTTAAATGGGGAGGCCACAGGTATGTGCCCTGATGGGCAGCCTAGCTGAGGTCCTAGCTGACAGCCAGCATCAACCAGCAGTAAGTGAAGAGGCCTCCAAAAGATTCCAGCCTCCAGCCTTTGAGTTGCCTCAAAGAGCAGAGATGTGCCATCCATGCTGTATCCTCCTCAAATTTCTAACCAGCTGGACTTCATGAGTACAGTAAAATCACTGTTGCATGCCATTAAGTGTTGGGGTGGTTTGTTACACAGCAGTAGCTCACCTGCACACAATGGGAAGATTTAATCAGCTCTAAACCTATTCTTAGTATTTTAAAATGTTGAAAAATAGGGAACTGTGTTATTTCTATTATCTCAATAGTTTTACATTGTGATGGAAAGCTGCCTACTGGAACTCAAGAGCAGAACAGAAATTTAAACATATTTGTACTTTTTCTCAAGTAGGTTCAAACATAATGACGGTAATTGTTGTAATCCCCTGTCAATATCATTTTCCCGAGCTTTTTAATAGAGGGGCTGGTTGTATTTCTGTTTGCTCCACTTTTCCAAGGACTGAGAAATGAGCCTCTTCATCTCCCTGAATGTCTTCACAATGGAATCCCATGTGAATTGATTTTGGTGCTACTCTCTCTGGCTTCCCATCTTTCAGGGTAGGAAGTAGAGTCTCTATGGATACTTCAGGAAGAGAATAGAGGAAGCATTTCCTGTCTTTGCAGCTTTATACAATTCTTCCACCAGCTAGCCTTTCCTAAACCCCAATGTTCAGCATTATAGTTCATCTCCTCATCTGTTCGAGAAAACTGTAAATCCTTTCTCCCAGTCTTGCCCTGCGTTCTACCCCCACCCCACACCTCTGGGGCTTTGCTCAAAAAGATTTTTCTACCAAGAATAATCTCCCTAACCTTCAAAGTCTAGTAGAAATCTACCTTCTTCATGAAAGTCTCATGAGGTAGAGGCAGCACTTGAAACTTCTCAGCACTTTGTTGGCTCTTCTCTCAGAATTCTTACCACCACCAATGCCTGCTTCCCTGACGAGGTTTTGATGCCATTCTTGGCAGGGTCACCATCTTACTCTCCTTCCTGACCTCTGCCGTGGTTTCTCAGGAAATGCTTGCTGCATTCCCTATGGCAGCCTGAGCTGGTGCCAGAATTGTGCAATCCGAGTCCAGACATTGGGCTCTCAGTCTCAGTTCTGAGCCAGGTCTGTCAACAAGCAGTCCCTGGAAATGGTGTTGTGACCCTAGATGGTTCTTCATCTTTCTGGGCCTCAGTTTGCTCCCCTGGAAAATGAGAAGTTTAGAGCAGGTTAGTGGTTCTTAACTAGGCATGATTTTTCGATGCCACTGGTGCCTGGAGTGTCTGACACATGCTTGGTTGTGCATCCTTGGCTGGACACAGTTTATAAGGTGCCTTCCGGTTCCAGAAATACATGTGGGTTGTTAGATAATACTTTGGCCTGGGGAGCTGGATGGAAATGAGCAGATTGGAATTACAGATTAACACTTCAGAGACACAGCAAAACAGAGTTGAGGCAACTCTCTGAGTAATAATAGCTAACATTTATTAAGCCAGGCACTGTGGTGAGGGCTTGAAATGCACTCATTTACTCTCACGATATTCTCATGAGGCAGTGCTACTGTTACCCCACTTTATAATAAAATAACTGAGGCTTAGAGAGGTTAGGCAATGGGCCAAGTTGCTGAACTAGGTGACTAAGCACTGAGACTGAGAGCACAGCTGGGCTTGACTCCAGAGCCTGTATTCCTAGATATCCACGGTCTGCCTCTCTCTTAGCTTTTGCTTTTGTTGTGGGGAATACGCTTGTTATGAGGAGCTGGTCACCTGGTTATTAAAAAGTATCGACTTTATTAGTCCTCGCAATTCCTCTTCATTACCAGTGACTAGCAAGTGATGTGCGCATTCATAATTATGATAACTTTTATTAAGACAAGGCATGGAGACATGATGGGTCATTTAATTTAAAAAATTGCGGCATGCCATTCTACATTCATGTGACAGTGGCATCATTTTATCCTATCATATAGAGTAGGGCAGACTTTGTTATGTGAAAGGAATTGACTTTCTGGAGGAAATGGCTGGAGTTAAAGGGGGATGTGGTGTTACAAGATTACCAAAGACCAGGAAATGTAGCAAATCTTGTGGCAACTCACCCAGAGTTCTCATTAGTGGTGAGGGAAATGATATTCTGTAGCTGCATAGATAGAAGGATGATAACCCACTTCCATTTGTGAAATGTTTCACCCCACAGAGTGATTGAGCAATTAGCATTTAGTGCACCCCAGACAGAGTTCATGTTTCTATATGTGAACAACTCCCAGATCTACCCTTCACCCCCGATCTCCCTATCATTGCATCACTTGTGGCTGCATCTGGAATGACTCTGCCTGGTGAAATGGCTTTTGGCTCCTGCTGAGCATGACTGATTTTCCCTCGGGCCTTTCCAGCACCCGATTTCCTACTCTTTTTTGGCAGAAATCCTCCGTCCTATACGCAATTGGTCTTAAGGTCAATTCTGCTCTATCCATTTGTGGTCTCTCTTCCCATTGTTGCCCAATCTGGTGATTTACCTCCATGACATTTCTAAAATCTCTTCGCACACTTTCCTTTTATATCAGATCCATCTCTTAGATTCAGTAGCTTGAAGTCACATGCTTTCTACAGGAGTATGACTCCATCCCTCCCTGTTCATCCTATCCTTGGCCTCTTTTACCTCTTATCAGAAAAAAATAAAAAAATCCTGTCACAAAGTGGTAGAGTGATGCTCTCCCTTGTAAGGAGGGTGCAAAGCAGTGTAAGTGGGTCTGTGTGATCAGCACTTGTGCTTAGGGTCAGAGAGGAGGAAAGCGAGGCAAGGCAACTGGAAGGGATGACAGTGGGGGGTGGGGTGGGTGGAGGGATGGCACCAGGCGTTGGTCAAAGCCTCTGGCTCCCACAAGACTGCTCACTCCTGGGAGCCCTGGTGCACGATGTCAAGGGCAGGGTATTGCAGGCCTGGCCAGGAGAGAATTTGAAGGCTTGGACAAGTAGGTCACTAATATATCAGAGAGTAGTTTCTCTAACAGAGTGGCTTACCTGGTGGCCAATGCTCCTTTCTTATATTGCTGGGGGTGAGAGAGTGCCTCACTAAATGAGCATATTTCTGAGCTTTCTTGGCAGTAGGTATAGCCAGGTTTGTCTGGGTCAGGTCTAAGTTCTACGTGGAACTTGTGGGAAGGCTAGTTAAAAGTGGAAGGGAACTGAACCCGGAAGAGCTCCCTGTTTTGCCTTCCCCCCTTCCTTTCTGCTCCTTGGCCTGCAGATGTCAGAATTACAGGAGCCAACTTGCACCACATGATACTTGGGAATACAAGCTACACCGAATGGATTAGTTTTCTATTGCTGTGTAACAATTGCCACAACTTTAGTGACTGAAAGCAATACAGATATATTATCTTACAGTTTCTTGGGGTCTGGAGTCTAGAGATGGGCTAGCTGGAATTTCTGCTCCAGGTCTCCTAAGGCTGAAATCAAGGAGTCAGCTGGGCTGTGTTCTCATCTGGAGTTTGGGCTCCTCTTCCAACCTCATTCACATTTTGGCAGAAGACAGTTCCTTGCTGCTGCTTTCTGCTAAGCTCCTAGAGGCCCTAGCCACATGGCCCTTTCACACATGGCAACTTTGTTCTTAAAGGTCAGCTTGTGAATCAAGCTCAGAAAGGTTTAAAAGCCAGCCTCAAATATCTTCTATTAGGATGAATCCAGTACATTTGTACACCTAACTAAGTCAGGCCCACGGAGGAAAAAAAAACCCCATTTTGATTAAATCAAAGTGAGCTGATGTGACATTTTGATTGCATCTGTAAAATTAGGAGCAGGCTGGCATCGCAGAGGGACTGCATGGGCACGTAGTGTGAGATGAGGTCCGAGACGTAAGGGCCTGCTGGAATGGCGGGCTGTTTCGGGCTTTGTCGATCCTCTTTAGGATTTTAGCTTTTACCCTGAGTGAGAAGAGAAGTCCCTGGAGAGTTCTGAGCAAAGTAACATTGCTTTCCTCATATTTTAGAAGGCTGGCTCTGCCTTCTGGGTTGAGAACAGACTGTGTAGAAGGGGAGGTGGGACCAGGGTGGAAGCAGGGGGACAGGGAGGAGGCTATGGTGGTGGTCCAGGTAAAGGATGATGGCGGCTTGGGAGAGCTGTGTCAGCAGAGGTGGCAAGCAGTGGCCGGACTCTGGACATGCGTCTCGAAAACTGAGCCAGAAGGATTTATGGGCAGATTGCAGGGAAGACTCCCAAATTCTTGTCCTGAAGAATTGGCAAACTTTTTATCTTCTTTCCCTGAAGAAAAGGACTTGGCTGCAGTTCTCAGTGTATATTTCCTCATTTCAGGTGTAGTTTTGGATGAATTTCAAGATTTCAGCAAAAACTGTTTGAATTTAATTAAAAGACTTCAAGCCCTCTAAACACATACTTTGTGGGATGAACAAGTAGCTAATTTGTTGGTTCAAATACACCTTTTCTCTCACCTCAACGCTAAATCTCTCAAAGTGGCATCTACTTTCTGGCAGTAAAGGGGACACAGGTGAGGCCCATTATGGAACAGGTAGGGCTTGCCTGGGAGTTTGAGTGGAGAAGGGAGAGGAGTGGAGTGTGCCCAGGTGGGCACTGTCTGGGAAACCTGGGGCAGCTGAGGGTATTCAGTTAAGGGACACCTGGCAAGGTGGGGGTGAGAATCTGAAAAGCAAGGAGGGAGATCTAGATCATAAAATTTTCCCTAATACCTTCAGTCATCTGACAATGTTTATTTTGACAATGTTTGTGCCTCTGTATGACTTGCAAACAACAAGGGCTTTGTGAACCTTACGTTCTTGAATTGCAAGAGCAAGAGACTATTTGGAGATATGCCTTACTTAAAAAAAATAACACTTATTTTCATAAATAATGCATTCATGAAAAAATCTATTATACTTGTGTGCTTGCCCAGATGCATACCCCACGCTTCCCTTGGGCTCTGTATACTGCAAGCAGCTTCTTCAAAATACATTTCTCGGGCTCCCTTGCCAGCTGCAGGGGACTGGAAGGCAGAAGTGCAATGCAGAAGAGCCACGATACCTCCCTTTCTCTCTCTTTCCTTCAAGTGGCGTTCCTGAAACTGCCGTCCCTTCTCTGCTGGGAGCCATAGGTCCCACTGCGGGGCTCTGGCTCCTGACGTTGGAAACCCCACCTAATTCTCTTTCTCCCCCGTCTTCTTGGCCTAATTGCCGGGCTCACTGTTCCCTGCGTACCTTTCATCTCTTATCAAGTGTTTGCAGCTAGTTCCCATATTAAATTCTTAATATTGAACCGCCTGGTGTGGACTGTTTTCCTAGCTGGACCCTGACTGAGACATGTATTTATTGTAAAATCTGGCCAAAAGAAAATTTTGTAGAAAATACAAAGAATGTAAAGTCACCATTACTCCCACCAACCAAAGATAACTATAGTTAATACTTTGGTGTCTATCCTTCCAGTTTAATTTTGTATGCATGTATGAAAACTATTTGTATATTTATTTTGTAATAATACTATTATACAAAATATGTATTTTGTCCTTTCACAAGTTCAGAGTCATATTGCACTCTTTGCTTTGTTATCTTTTTTTTACTCATTTAATATACTGAGAACATTTGTCTAAATCACTAGGTATTTTTATATAACATTATTTTTAAATCCTCACCCAAGGGCATTTTCTTTTTAATGCTTTTAGAGAGAGAGGAAGGGACAGGGAAAAAGTGATATGAGAGAGAGTCCACGTGGTTGCCTTCTTGTAGGTGCCCCGACTGCAGATGAACCCACAACCTGGGAATGCGCCCTGACCGGGAATCAGACCCATGAGCTTTCTGTCTACGGTGGCACTCCAACCAGCTGAGCCACACCAGCCAGGGAGATCACAAAATTTTTAAATGGTTATTTGTTTGACTTCAAATAGATGTACTAGAATTTATTTAATCAGTTTACCATTATTGGTTATATAGATTATTTCTGAGATTTTGCTATTGTAATAATTCTGTGAAAGTTAATTAACAGACATCTTATTTAACACGGGATTGGGATGCTAGAAGGACTCTCACACACATGTCACACAATGCACATTACTGACCCCCACAGGAAGAGACGTACTTTACATCTCTGACAGTGAGTGATACTGCATTGCTACCTCATAGGAGGAAGAAAGGATCGCTCCTGTCCCAGTAACAGCTCAGCCAATGGGAGACTGCAATAAACTCAGCCAATGAAAAGTCATTATACTTCAAACTTTAGTTTCTTCATTGTACGAAACTTAGTTTCCTTTCCACTTCCAAGATCACAAAGAATTATTCCTTTCTTTTGTTTCTCTGGACTTGTGAGTGGTTTATCTTTGGACCAAATGTCCTCAGTTGCAATTCTTTGTTGTTCCCAAATAAACCCCTTTTGCTAGAGAAATATCTGGCTATTTGTTTAAGGTCAATAACATCATATGCCACTTTAGTGGATGTATTTCTGATTGTTCTTTTAGGATAGTTTAACAATGTAACTGCTCTCAGAGCAGGGAGTTTGTCTGGTTTGTCACTGATGAATTTCCCGTGCCCAGAGCAGTGCCTGCCGGGTAGTGGGCATTCTTGGTGAGGTTGAAGTGGAATGACTGGAAGGGACACGTGCAGTCTAGAGACCTCGTGCATGTTGACATGCCTCTCTTTTGAAGGCCAGGGCTGCTTCATCACATGGAAAGCCATTGGATCAGAACTGGCTAGCTGCCTGGTGAACTGGAGAGGATGGAGTCTTCAGGCTACCGCAGCTGCTGGGGGTCATGCAGCTGATGGAATTTGCCTCGCTGCAACTGCAAGCCAGCTGGACAGAGAGTGAAGGCCAGGGCCGCGTGAATTCCTGTGAAGTCCACTCCTGCTCCCCCAGGACACTGGCTGGCCGCTGTACTGAGGCTATCGTAGCTGTACTGTGCCAAATCTCAGGCCTTGCCACAGCTGGACAAAGGCACGAGGTGGGTCCTTCTGGTCCCGGAACTTTCCTGATGGAGTTCTCAGGCCTCCTCAGCAGTGAACTTTGGAAAACTGAGATTTTCTTAATTAGGGGCTTACAACTAAACTCACAAACAATACACCATTTTTAGAGTTAAACCTGGTCTCAGAAAAAGGCTTGAGTGTATATTAAGGACGTTTTGTCCTTTCTGATAAAGGAAGTTACTTTCTTTACTAAGTTACCAGCTGACAAGTTTAATTTTTTTCCAGGGAGTAAGGCACCCACAAGATGCTAGAACTTTAGGTCTCAACATTTTACTTTTGTTTGTCTAAACCCACATAAGTGACTGTGCACCCCAAGCTAAATAACTGTAACATGCCAATAAAATAAAAAAACCACAAGAAAAGTGGAAAGCAGAGAACAAGCAGAGTTCATTCCAGAGATTAAACTACAGCATGAGGATGTATGTATCTCTGGACTTGTCCTGATCCCGAATATCCTGGTCACCATCAATAAATTTCAGTGACTTAAAATACTAACTGCATTCAATTATTTACTGATCACATACTATGTGTCCAATGTGAGAAGCTTCCTCCAGGGAGTTTCACCTTAAGAAGAGAGGACGGAGGCACAAAGTCACAGCTCAGTAAACAATAAAGAGCTGGTGAGGAGTGCGGGGTTGGGTTGCCTGGCTCCCCTACTTACTCACTGTGTATGCTTGAGGACCTTGTCTGTTGTCCCTTGGCTTCAGTTTCCTGGTATGTAGAAAGGGTGGAAGATCCTGTGGAGCTGATGGGAGAATTGAATGAGTTACCATTTGTAATGTATATCCTGGGACATGGGACATCCACTTTGCTGTTCTGTAGTTTGTTTCCCATGCCAAGTCTTCCTGCTGGGCGAAGTGGCGGGGTGGAGGGTGGGTGGTGGGTGGTAACCAGGTGCATTGTTACCTAGCCTGTTCCTGGATCTGAATCTGCAGTGACTTTCTAGTTTCCACCTCTTTGTGACTTCCCAATCTCGATTTTGAAAGACTTGGCCTTTGGCCAGTCCCTAGCCTGTCCCTCAGCTGGGAGCTGATGCAGCACTAGGCTGAGTGCTGTGGGAGAAAGAAAATTATGTGGTCTTCTCCTGATGTGCTGAGCCTGTGGGAATCTAAAACATCTGGCCCAGGAAGTGATAGGTGCCTTAGAGAGGGATGCCAGCATGAGTGTGGGGTTCTCACAGTCCACATCCTTAGGATTAATGGCCCTGAGCAACTGGACACTCTGCCAGAACAAAGACTATGGACTCCCATAAACTCCAGACCTTCACACAAATTCAGGACTCTTTGGACACTATGCCTTGAGAGATAGTCACTTAGCCTCTGCTCTGACGTCTTACTCATTTGTTTGTTCAGTCACTCAGTGGGCTAGGCCAGTCATGGGGACCTCACTACTGGTCCTGTTAGACAGTACAGTAAATCTGCCCAACTTCCAACTGGTGGTACTTATTCTGATTTTGCAAAAACAAAAGTCAAATCTCTACTTTATTTATTTAATGGCATATGTTACCTTCCTAAGCCTTTTCCTTTTCAGATTCATTATTCTAGATTCAGATCATTCAATATACAGGGTGGGGCAAAAGGAGGTCTACAGTTGTTCATATGGAAAACAACACGACAATGAATAACGACACAAGAATAAACTGTGTTCGGTGTACTCACAACTGTAAACCTACTTTTGCCCTACCCCGTGTATGGCAAGGTTTTCCCACTTTCTGCCATTCTGATTGCTTTGCTTGGGAAGGATCTCAGTCTGGAAATCTTTATAAAATGCAGCACAAAGGTTTCCTCTCAATACACGACACATAGAACTAGTCACCTTGATGCTTTACATTTACTAACATAGCCTAAGACTGTTTTAGCTTTTAAAGAAAAGTTTTTAAATGAGCCATTATTCACCCAGGTTTGTTCTACCCCATAGTATATAACTGGCTTTGTAAACCAACATGTAACTATTTACATGACTTTATTTGAAATAACCTCATCTTACCTATCACCTGATACAATTTTGAATTGGCTGGTTAGAGATGTGTGTGCCATCTGTAATTTTGGTAAGAGCGAGACTGAATAAGAAGAGAAAAGGACAGCACACTCCGGGACCCTACTACAGGTTTTGCTCTGAGATGTACCTCTCTAATAATGGACACTCTGCTTTTGGATTCAACTTGTTGATTCTTCCTATGAGTCAGAGTCTGGAGTCACTATCCAAGTTTCAAGATCTTTACTTATTAGCAGAACGACACTGGGAAATTTATGGATCATCTCTGAACCTCAGTCCTAATGACGGTAAAGTGGAGAAATACCTACTGCCTAGAGTTGAAGTGAGGCATAAGATAAATTACGTGGAAGGTTTATCTCAGTGCCAAATAAATGGTAAGCACTTAGTAAATGTCAGTTACTTAATATCTTATTTCATTTCTCCATCATATCCACTAAATATCACAGAGACTGAAATTTCATTATCATAGTTACAATATTTTTCTATCTTTGGTTTTCTGGAGCTTTTCTCATTTTTGAAGACTTTTAAAAAATTAATTGGCAGTGATCTTGAAATGAGCCTGGAGATTGTTTGAAGTAGCAACTGAGAGCAATTATGACTTCCTGTAGAGTGCTAGATTAGCCCAGTGACAAATGCCAATAATATCATTAGTTTGGGGAGAGGGCAGAGGGAAAGCTCATCTAACTCCATACAAGCTGAGAGTCAAACCTGGGAGTCAGGCAGTAGTTTTAATTTTAAATTATATGTGCAGAAATTGAAGACTATACTGGATAATTTTTATGAAATCAGGATACAGAATATCCAGCTCAGCGCAGGTGTTGCAGCTCAGCATGTGGTGGCCGATTGTTGCCTTGGATGTTGTTCATCCAGTATCATCTTAATGATGAAGGGCTTCTGGGGTCAGACTGCCCTGACTCTACCTTTCATCACTTGGGTAGATCACAGATGAGGCCTTGGACCTAGTCTAAGTTTATTATTTAAATGGTGTCAAGAACATAAGGTGGTTTGAGGATTAAAGGAGAGAAGGTATCTAAAGGGTTTCTTATGGTTTCCAGTCCATAGTAAGTACTCAGTAAATGGTGGCTGTGTTTTTAATGATGTGAAGAGAAAATTTCACAAAGGAACTGCCCATAAAACATCACTTATTTCTAACAGAAACTTATAATTGGTACCTTGTCCAGACCACTTGCTTTTTTCTGGTCAAGGGTAGAACTCTGTGACTGGATGGTGGAAGGAAAGTGTTTTCTACCAGTGGCCTGCCGATCTCCCTTTCACTGGAATTCAGCCTATTAGCTGCATGACTAACTACCAGAGCCAGGAAAACATGTCCCATATATGACAGCGTTGTCAAGTAGAGGAGACAGATGTTTCTTGGTTTCCCCTCTCTGGGACTTAATAGCTCCTGAAGGTTAGCCCTTATTGACTCATTAGGTTGGGTCCACCTGCGGGTCAGGGGTGCCAAGGCTGTGTTCACCCTGCCAGCAGCTGCCACGGGAGCGTTACAAAGGGAGACACTGCATTTGAGAGAAAGGCAGGTGATACAACACATACACACTCACACACGCCATGCTCAGGTGGACAACATTCCCTGGAGACAAGGGAAAAAATAAGTGCTTTCTTAAAGGACTGGAAAAGAAAACCCTTTGCTTTTTTCTGTGTGGCTTATTGGTTGAAGTTCTCAAAAATTTTATCCCTTGCTCTGGCTCTGACTTTAATCTCTCCATTTGCTAAAGAGCACTCCTTAGATCCAGCGTCAGGGACAGGGAGCGTCCCAGAGGCAGAGCTGCAGGGGCCACTGCTGGGACAGTAATAAAACCCACGGGGAAAGGAGGGAAAAACAACGCGATTCTCTCTTTCAATGAAGCATTTGAAATAACTAATTTTATTTTTGCCTTTCTCTCTCTGGTGTCCCATGTATGCAGTAATGGGAATGGAAATTATTCCATTTGATGTTCCAAACTTAATTATTCTTAATCTATTTTGATGTGCTTCGATTCATTGCTTACTGAATCTAAAGGTACCTCATTTGTATGCTGCTCTGCCGCTAGTTCCCCAGGTACAGGTCACCCTTTCTGTCTGGTGACTTCCTTGGACTCCAGGCTGTTTCTGGAATAGATGTGAATGATTGGAGAGGAAGTGTGCTGTCACCATCAGCAGAGAATATTTACTGAGTGACTGTGAAATGGTCCCTACAGAGTTCCATGCCATTTCAGTGCTGGCATCTGGTGAATCTCTTTTAATAGGTGTCAGAAATCAGCTCAGTAATAATTAATTCTAGAACTTTGCTAAGCTTAAGCTTTATGATAATGTGTGCTCCTTTTGAATTAGCACCTCTAATAATTTCTCTGCAAGTATATACTTCAATTTATTCAAAGGGAATAGGTGTTCGCTCCCCTGGGTTTCTAGTCTGCTTGATGTGGTTTACTCTATGCTTTCTCATTTGAAGAACATTTTCTTTGGAGGCCAGATAAGGAGTAGGTTTCCTGTTAGTAGTGAAGAGAATGGTCAAAAGGTTGGGGATATGGAAGGGGTTAGGCCTGTGCTCTCCGATATGGTAAACGTGGTTAGTGACTACCATATTGGATAGTGCAGATAGAGAACATTTCCATCACCACAGAAAGTTCTATTGGACAGCGCTGGTTAGAGGATCAAAAGGGTGGGACCCTCTGTTGGCCTGGAGATCTCGTTCAGCAGAAGTCAAGAGAGTGCCGTAGAATTCTTTAGGTTTCTATACATCCCCGACCCCACCATCTCCCCACTAACACGTTCTTTACCTCCTCAGCTGCCTTGGGACCACCAGGACTGCTCTCATCATTTCACTTATCACATGAAGCCCAGAACTGCCTGGCTGTCTTCATCCCTAGACTCTAATTCCCCTGCGACTCTACCTTTCCTCCTTAAATGACTTCACTGGCTCCCTGAAATTTAAGGTCAATTGTTAGCGTCATCCCCCATATCCTCAAGGCTTCACTGAATCCTCTCCTGACCTCCTTACTCTCCTCAAGACACTACTTCCCCTGCAGCCCTTTCAAGAATTAGCTTTCTTCTCTTCCTTTCTTGTGCTCTTGAACCTGGAATTGCGGTAGGTGATTTTTTTGCTCCTCGTTTCCACCTCTAGATTATACTCTCTCACGCTCTTTACTAAAACCACTCAGCTATGAATCTCAAATCTAGAATCTCTCGCCATCAACTTAACTCACCCAGTAGCCCCACTACCGAGTTGCAGTCAATAAGCACATCTTAGATCACTCAACCTGATTTCTTGAAGATGTTAGCTTTGGCTCACTGCCATTCCCTCATCATTCTCTCTTTCTTAATTGCTGGCAATTTATATCTTTGTAGAGGATTCTTGAATTTCTCCAACTATCTTGCCCTCTGTTCTACCTCAGCAACTCCCTCTCAGAGTCAGTCATAGTCCATACCCTTAACTTGAACCTTGTCAAAATCTTAATTTTGAACATTCAACTCTCTGACCACCTTTTCATTTTTATAACCCACTTCCTGTGCCAGTTTGACTTCAGGACTTTCAACCTAGTGTCTCCACCAAAGTTATACGCTGAAGACAGCCCCTCTGGGTACCTAAATCAGAAAGAAGGGTCCTCTCTGGGTGGTGCAGACCCATGCCAGGGCTCAGGGCTTGGGGCACAGACTGGACTTCAGTCCTCCTTCAGCTGGGTACTTCTGTGCAGTGCCCACACTTCACAAGTGTGCACCAATGTCCTGTTTCAGTCCACTCTTCCCATCTCATTTTAACTGTTCCCCGCTAGCATCCCCATAATCTCGCCACCATCTTTACTTGGTTTAAATTACATGACCAATCATTATTACCATGCCCTTGCTCACAATCTCACCTCCCATGACTTGGCCTTGCTTTGTGGTTCTCTCTCTCTAGCCCTGGTGAAAGTCAGCTTGTGTCTTTTCCATGCCTCTAGCTCTGCTATTAGCACGGCTAAGGAAGAGCACTTAACTGTGCCTCTTGTTCTCGCCTCTCATTCATGATCACTGTCCTTAAGTGGGTCATCATTCTGTCCCTCGATTGTACTGTATTTTCTTATTGAGTATAATGTTCTATTTTCCTAGAAAATTCTTCCTTTCCTCTTCCTTCTTTTCCAAACTTTAACGTATCCTTCCTCCCTCAGTTTCAACTGCTGACCCTGCCTCCACTTCCCTGAGGAAGTGGGACCATCGGAAGGGCCCTTCCACAGTCCTTCCTGGCACACCTCTCCTCCCATCTGCACGAGGGTCCGCACGCCACACCTTCTCTTTGCCCGTGCTCCCTCCACTCGGGGCCTGGGTCTCATTGCTCTTGCCTACCCAAGGATGTTGCTGCAGGAATTTTCCCAGCTCTCTTCCTTACTGCCAATCCTTCCTTTCCATTGGCTCCTTCTTATCAGAATACAGACATTATTTCCTTCATCTTAAACACAGCTCTCCATAAACCACATGCATCTTCAGTTAGTGCTCAACTTTTATATTTCCTTTTGAAGGAAAAATCCTTGAACATGTTGTCTGTACTTGAGATCTCCTTGATTCTAGTAAGGTTTTCACCCCCACCCCCACTCTACTGGAATGCTTTGGTTAAGGTCACCAATGTCACCCACATAGCTAAATCCTGTGGTCAGTGATTCTTCTTCTTCTCCTTGGCCTATTAGAGGCATTTGACATATTCAGTTGGTGTCACTTTCTCAGAATATTTTTTCACTTAGCTTTTAGGCCACCTGCTCTTCTGGTTTCTTCTCAGCTACTTTTCTCCACAGTGACTTCCTCATCTCTAAACTCTAAATATTGGAGAGACCTGGGTCACCCCTTGGTTCTCTTTTCTATTGCTCCCTATTTGATCTTATCTTGTCTCATGGCTTTGAGTAACATTGTTTTCCCCAAATTTTAAAAAAGATTTTATTTATTTATTTTTAGAGAGGGGGGGAGGGAGGGAGAGAGGCATCGATGTGTGAGAGAAACATCGATCAGTTGCCTTTCGCACGTGCCCAACTGGGGACCTAGCCCGCAACCCAGGTATGTGCCTTGACCGGGAATTGAACTAGTGACCTTTTGGTTTGCAGGCTGGCGCTTAATCCACTGAGCCACACCAGCCAGGGCTGTTTTTCTCCAATTTTATATATTGCTTTATTTTAGTGACATTTTTATGTTGATGATTTTCAAATTCACATTTTCAGCCCAGTTACTTTCCAGAATGTTAGCTTGTACTTCTCACTCTAATTACCTACTTGGCATCTCAACTTGGATATCAAATAGGTGTCATAAATTGAACAAGATCAAAGTGAACACCTGATATGCACCCCCTTCCCCCCCCACACTCCCCCAAAGAAACCTTGTTTCCACCATGGTCTTTTCTATCTTTATTATGGAAATTCCATTTTTTAATTGATCAGCTCCCAATCCTTGCAGTCATTGGTTTATCTTTTTTTCTCCACAATATCAACAAATGCTATAGGCTCTGCCTTTAAAATATATCCAGAGTATAATCCCTCCTCACCTGTGCCGCTACTCTCTTCAATGAGCCTCCATCATCTCTTATCAGATATTTTCAATATCCTTTTAACTGGCCTCCCTACTTTCACCCTTGCTCTATTTTATTTTCAGCACAGCAGCTAGGTTGATCCTTCTCAAACATAAGCCACAGAGTATCATTGCCCTACTTATAACCCTGCAATGGCTTCCCAGCTTACTCAGAATAAAAGCCAACGTCCTATCCATAACCTATTATATGCTCTGATTCCCTGTTACTTCTATGCCCAATTAATTTCTGGTCTTGTCTCCTACCAGTTTCCCTCTCTCATGCTATTTCAGCCACATTGTTTTCTTGAAGTCATCAGACAGACTACTGCCTCAGGACCTTTGCACTGCTTCCAATGACCTGAATGCTCTTCTTCCAAATAATCCATATGGCTCATGTACTTACTTCCTTCAGATTTTCATTCAAAAGTCTCAGTGAAACCTTTTGTAGATACACTATGTAGAATTTCATTCCCCTCTCCATAGTTTTTGTCTTGTCCTTGCTTCTCTCTCTTTTTGGTTCTATTTTTCTCCTTAGTTACTACTTATCACCACCTAATGTAACATATTTTAGATATTTTTTTTTATCTGACTTTCCCATAAGAATTTAAGCTCTGCGATAGCAGAGCTTTATATGTTCCTGTGTCTTTTTTGCTCACTGTGGTATCTCCAGTGCCTAGAAAAATACCAGGCCCTTAGCAGGTATTTAACAAACCTTTGTTGAATGACTAATTGAAGGTAAAAAGGAATTGGCCAATACTGCCTCTTTTTGCAAAGAATTATAACCTACTGTTTGAGAGCAGAGGCTTGAAATTTTGCCTGTGTCATTTTGGGTATGTTACTTAGTCTGTTTCCTGTAAAATAGGGTAACACAGTTCCTGCTATATAGGGTCACAGGGAGGGTTAAGTGAGACAGTCTATGTAGGGGATGCAGGTAGGTTAGATTTGTAGAGATGAAATACATAGAATAAGTGCACAGGAATTCTTCAGTCTCATCACTATTGTTGCCCTCTGCTAACACTATGCCATCTTCCCATCTTCCCATTATGCTTTCCTCATAAGTTGTTTAAAAGTCCAGTATAAACCTGTTTATAAGAATACCAACTCTGCTGCTCATTAGCTATGTGATTTAAGGCAATTAGTCTTTCTGAAGTTCCGATGTCTCACCTTTAGCCTAGAGATAATAAATACTTGGCAATGTTGTGGTAAGGATTAAATGATGTGTAAAAAGAAGTTTAATACCTTTCCCTGACACATAGTAAGTGCTCAATGCATGCTAGTTCTTAACGGTGTTGTGGGGCTGTAGGATACGGAGGAGGCAGTGTGGCAGGGTGAGCATGAACCAGGCTGTGGGGTCAGCTGCACTGTTGACGTTCAAGCTCTTCTCACACTGGAGCATCTCTGAGAGCAGCCTGGGCTACCACAGTCTTTAATTCTGCTCTTCCTTTTTCTCACCAAGACCACTAAAGTCGTTAGCAAGGGTTGTAATTTTTAGAGTTTGAGATGTGTTTCTTTTTATAGTTTCTGTCTTCCTTCAGCTCTTTTCTCTGATTTTTAAACATCCTATCTTGAGTCTAGGAGAATATACATACATATACATTTCTTTCTTTCTTTTTTTTTTAACTTTAAGGCACACTGCCACTCCCTCCCAAGGTTCCAGTCACTGTCCTGTCAGCAACCAGTTCTTCTTTTGGGCAGAACCACAGACAGAGCAGACCCCCCTTCCCTTCTCTACCTTTTAAGCATCCAACAAAGAGATTGACATTAGTTATAGATTACAGGCCAACTGTGCAAAGTTATCTAAATTGACCTGGTTTAAAGTAATGTTCCCTCAAGCCAGACTTAACCAGCCTTAGTACAATACCGAAAATACCCAGTAATCTGGTTATTCAATACCACCCACTTTCACCCTCACACATTCTTAGGTATCGTTGCTCAACTCATCTGCTGTTCTGACTTCAGAAGGAACTCCATGAATGGAAGAATCCCTTAGGGGACAGAAATGAGAGTTAAATCCTACACTAAATACATGAGCTCATCTTTTGAGAATCTTGCAGAACAGAGAGTGGAATTTTGCCAACATTTTACATTGACCAGGCAAACTCTCAACATTATCTATTTCCTTTCTCTTACATGAGTTGAATATCTTTAGAATAACCTGGCTAGGAAACTACAGAGGAGAAAGACCACCCTCATCCTAGTCATGGCTGAAATTTTAAGTGTGAAAACTAAGTAAAATGGTTAGACACACAGAAAAATGTTTGGATATGATTTTTAAAATGATTTTTTTCCCTAGGCGGAAGTGTTAAAATTGGGTGGTAACATAATTCTTGGAGCTGATAAGGGACTTTCCAATTGTGGAATAAGCCACATTTTGTTATATGTTGTATTTTGTGCTGTCATATGATAGTTTTGGAAGGAAGTGAACATGGCTGCTAATTAGCTTGAATTTATTTAATTTGTGAAATAGAAACCTCTTCAGCATTTTGTTACATAGAGCAATGTCCTTCTTCCTGCAGAAATAAAATAAATACTAATTGAATTGACAGTTTTTCTTCAAATGAAGTAAGAACTTGTTAACTTCTCCCCCTCAAATCTGTCATCTTTTAATGTGATTCTTATGTATCCATCCTGATCCTAGTTCTCCCACATTCATCCAATCTTGAAAACAAGCTGAAAAAGTAGAAGTGAGACTTTTAAAGTTTGCTCTATTTTTTTTTAACAGAGGATGTTCTTTAAAAACAAAAGTGGTAGAGTAAAAGCAACTTTGAACCTGAACTCATTTCTCCAGAAACCTCTATCAGCAGTGCCTCTGTCCGGTGGGGCGTGATGCCGGGAGAGGTCAGACTTCTGAAACCAGGACATGTTTTTTTCCTGAGATGTTGACAATGTCAACAATATTGGTAACTCACTGCTTAGTCAAATGGCTTGATACATGGGGGAAACATCTAGTTTCCTGGCACCAACAGGGGAATGGCTTTTCCTTCTTTTCCTGTCAAGCCCCAAGGTGAACTATAGCCTTAGACCCTCCTAGACTTCTCCACTCTGTGCACTCCCAAAGTGTCTAAGAATCCTCTTAACCTATACTCATCTTAACCCTTAAATGTCTTGCACTGTCCTTTCAGAGTTTACTGTCCTATGTCCTCAGTCAGATTGTCCCATCTCCCCTTGTGGGAAGAGACTAAGTCTTAAACATCATCATTTGAGGTAGATACTTAAATGAGAGTTTCTCAAAGTGTGGTCCTTAACATCGTATGTCAGGCACATCTGGAAAGTCTAACAAAAATGCAGATGCTGAGGTCCATCCATTTACTAATCCAGGATTGGCTGTAGTGAGGACCATGGGTTTTAAGAGTCTCCGCACGTGATGCCTATGCATACCGCAGCCAGTCAGGCCCGAGGCAGACACTTGATGACTGGCCTGGATAATGTCCCACTGATACCCATCAGATACCCTCAGAATAAATCCTTGAGGGTCACAGGGGCCATCAGGCTGGGCCTAAGATTGAATTTGTACATGCATTCATTTCAAAAACATTAAACCATGAGCTAATTCTGCTGGGTATGGGTACACAACAGACAGACAAAGAGAAACAGTTTCTGCCTGCCCTGGGTTGTACAGTCTAGCCATATAACTTAAGGAACCTGGAAATAATTCCTTCATTGGCATATTCTCTTTATTTTCCTTTTACTCCTTAGATATTTTTTTGGTATCTTCTGTTAGCTAGACCCTGTTCTATGATGAAGAAGACAGATAAGGAACCCTTCCTTCTCGAAGAGTTTACATTTCAGTAAGGAGAAAAAGAAAATAAACTTAAGTTACCAAAACCCCCAAGTTAATCACAGATTGTGACAATCACAAAGAAGTAAATAAACAAAGTAAGGTGTGGAGAGACTGACTTCAAAGGGCGAGGGCCTGGCCAAGCCACGCCATGAGGGGGCATTTGGACTGAGAATTGATGGGTGAAGGTATTTGAGTCATCTCTGCGACTGGGGCAGGTTTGTGAGCTGTCTGAAGCACGCCTGCCTGAGACGGAACACTGATGATGATGATGACAGCTATGACGGACCGAGCATTTCCTGCATGCATGTCAGATTGGGTGTTAAACATGTCACGTGCTCTGTCGAATGCAATTTTGGCAGGAAACCTAGGAGATGATGTTATTACTCCCACTTCTGATGAGGAAACTGAGAAACCTCAGCAATGTTAAGTTACTTCCTAAGGGTCAAAAAGCCAGTAAGTGGCAGAGCGGGCCATCAAAGCCTGCTCTCTTTGGCTCTTTGTGCTCGTCCTCTTTGGTGCTGCGAGGCTGCGGCTGCTGACTGCAGAGGAAGCGTGATGAAATAGAAAGTGCACAGGCTGGTTATGGTGACCAGGGTGGCTAATATTAAAAACACATACTAGTAATGACTGCACTAGCACTGTCGAGCGTCTGCGCTGTGCAAGGCACTGTGGGAAACACCTTATTTTCATTAGCTCATGTGATCCTCATGATAATCCTATGAGATACAGTTGAGGAAATTGGGGTTTAGAGAGGTCAAGCAACTTGGCCAAGGTCACTCAACTGGTAAGTGGTAGAACTAGATTTACACTTACCTTGGTCTGATTTTGAGGCTTGACTCTCCTTTCTGCTTCCCTGATGAAGGAAGTGAATGTCTGTTTAAGGGCCCGAGTCACACTTAGACACAGTAAAGCTCTAAATTATCAACCTGCTCCCCTCACAACTGCAGCTCTTTTTCGTCTGGCCTGGCTCCTGAAGCCTGTGACCTCCTTTTCTTGCCTTTAGGGATACTTGCTACAAAATCACTGTGCTTTTCCTCGCCATGCTGATTTATGAGTTGACAGTTATTGGCAAGTACCTGGGCATGTCACAGAAGAATTTGCCACGTTTTTCTATCTTTAGAATGCTGTCAATCTAGCATTAAATCACCTTCAATCATTAACAAGCCAGTATGGGTTTGTCTGTCATCATCTTTCCATGGGTGAGGAATTGCTGAAGGCTGGCCACAGGGAAGCTGAGTGGTGATGGGCGGAGGGTGTGGTTCAGAGACTCCTGCAGGCCCCAGGAGTGAAGTTCTAGCAAGGACTCTAAAACAACGACGTTGGAGAGGAAGGCAGAGACTCCCAGGGCCTGTGATTCCCCTGGGAAGGAGAGAGACCCCTTGGAATGGAAGATGGCTAGAGAACCAAACTTCCCGGTTTTGCCAAGTGTGGTCCTTTTTGCTAGTCCACGTTGCCTCGACTCTGGCTTGAGAACAATAGCACTGCCTTTATCACACGTCTCTGTGTCGTGGCCATGGTGGCATCAGATGGCAGTGAATACCAGACTTGTGATTCCATGTTGTTGATTTGCTTTTCAGTTTTGGTTAACATCTGAGCCTTGCCCCATTCCTGGCAAAGCTTCTATGTTGAGAGTTTTTGACTCGTTCTGCTTGGGCTATTCTGTGGCTTGGATGGGATTACATGTGGGGGGATGACCTGGCCCCGTTGCCATTCCCCTCTGTGTTGGTTTGGGTTGGGATTAGTGGAGTATGGCTGCACTCCCTGTGATTTAGGGTTGAGCTGGATTGGGCTTGGGATAAAAACTAGGGCTCATTCCCTATCTACCAACCTTAAATTCTCTAATCCCTACTAGTATAATTTTAATACCTGCTAACTGGTCACACTTTTTGGAATTCCTATGATTTTTTTAAACTTAAATCTGGAGAAAATGGTGAGCTCTTATGCATTCAGAGTGGCTTTTAGCTTCATCTAAACCTGTAACTTGATATGAAAAATATTTTGCATGACTGTTCTGTTTTCTTTTCTTTCTTTTTTCCCAAATCACTACTTTTAATGATTTATTGTGGACATCTTTCTTTTTTTTTTTTTTAA